>JARQZK010000907.1:52500-80000 GCA_030704885.1 Cynegetis impunctata | reverse complement strand
TTTTTCTTGATGTTTCGTTTAGTATTTATCAGCTGCCACATAGTTCTTGATTTATTTGATGAACCTGCAATAAGTGAGTCATTAGCCCTAATTCTGGCCTGCTTCACTTCGGCTTTATATTTCAGTCTTAACCGATTTCTCAAAAATTTGAGATCATCAGTATTGTACCTATAAAACATGTCGGATGCTAGCTGTAACTGGCTTCGTAAATTCCTGAGTTCATCAGTATACCAGTTGACTTGCACAGACTCACGCTCCTTGAACCTCCTCATAGGAAATGCTATCTTGAAGGCGTCGACAAAATTCCCATGGAAAGTGTCAAATGCAAGATTCACATCAATATTATGGTCCCTCAGAAAATCCCAGCTCAGATTTTCTAGGATTCCATGAAACCCCAAGTAGCCCCGCTCCGTGAGAGGTCGAAAAGATCTGTTCACCGATACCGATCGCACACCCAGAATACCCATATCTACCAACTGCGCATTGTGGTCCGAAAATACACACTTACATACAGAGGACGCAACATTAACAGGTTCAAAATTACAAAATATGTTATCAATACAATTTTGCCCCCTTGTGGGTTCAAAAATTAATCTATGAAAACCATATGAACTCAGGAGATCACATAATGTTCCTACATCTTTCTCCCCAGGAATATTAAAATGTACATTAAAATCTCCACACAGAATAACTCTCTGAGAAAAGTTAAAATTATTTAGAACTTTTACTAAAATATCAAGAGAGACATTTAAATCACCTGAAGGTGATCTATATAGAGTTACGACAAAAATTTCAAGTGAAACAACATATACAGCAGCTACTTCACAATGAAGTTCAACAGCAAGACCCCCGATATCATGAAGAACTGTTGTGTCATCCCCACGACAGAATATTGCAACCCCACCATTCCTTAGTTGGCTTCTACCATACGCAGCAGCGAGCTTATAACCAGTGATGGCTAGCTGATCACACTCGGAACGTTTCACATGATGTTCCGTCAAACAAACTATGTCGGGATTTGCCATTTCATCGAGGTATACTTCAAGCATATTGCTTTTATCACGGAAACCTTGAATATTTAAGTTAAGTAAAGAGAAATTGCTTACATTATGTTTAGGGTCATTGAGGTCACCACTCAACCTAGGTCGGTTTTCTTGGCCTCCCTCCGAAAAAACTTCATAATTAGAGCACCTTCCGGCCAACTTCTCATTTCTTTAGCTCTATTGAGATCTGATTCATTAATTATCACTTTAAATGATGCATAACTTTCCGGATGCTTGGAATTAACCTTCTCGCACCGGGCAGCTTGAAAATTTACTTGCACCATTTCCGAGAAATCCTCAATCGAAGTATCAGGATGTATTCTTGAAACAAAAAGGGACAACTTCTTTTGAAAGGTTTTTACAGGCATATTCTTAGCTGATCCTGTAATAGTCCATTTATTTTTTTTCTTGGATACCGTCTTCCAGTCTTGATCATTTTTAGTGACCATATTTTTTGACATAGTAATTGGCATAGAATTCGTAACGGTTGACGACGGACTATTTACCTAATCAGCGTTGACATTGTCATTGCTTTCACGACTTACGTTAATTCTACTGTCATTGTCCGTATTAGTTCCATTCGCATTTATCGCCCCTGTTACACTCGGATCAGTTATTATGAGTGCGGCCACTGTACTATATATATATATATATATATATATATATTAATATATATATATATATATATATATATATATATATATATATATATATATATATATATATATATATGTATGTCAGGGGCGGCTAGTCAAAGGAGGCTAAGGAGGCTAAGCCTCCTCAATAATATTTCGTGTATCACTAATATATTATATTGAATATTCAGCATTCAGCATATTCATATTAATCAAAATCATATTAGTTTATGCACCTACCTTCCTTTCAACCTACATTATATAATATAATTTATTAATTAAGATAGAAGGTATTTACATTTACTGCATTTCATTCATTTCAAGATTTGTGGCAACGCTGCGGAGGCATGGAAAGGTATATTCTCAACGTTCATTATGCCTGCCACAGAGAAGCAAACAACGGTGCAAATACTCCGAATGAATACTTCATTGCAATAGAAAACCAAAACACATGTAAATGGCAACACCGATAAATCCCAGTCTCATACAATGTCGACCAATCACAACTATAGAATATCGCGTGACATCGAGGGAATTCGTTGAAAACCATTAATTGTGATCGTAGTGTCTAATGGCCGCCGAAAACAGCAGAAGGTTTACTTATATTGCTCGAGTATTGTTTTAAAATGAGTTTGGTTACTGAAATTAATTTCAAAAATTTCAATGGTGACTTAGTGGAATATTTGTTATCCCATAACTTTAGTGCACTAAGTTATGAGGATAAAGTTTTGATAAAAACATTGCTACCTACCCCTGAATTAAACAATTTGGTGCAGCGTAATAGACAACAAAACCGTGGTTTTAATACAAGGAATTATGAGAGACATCCTTGCCTAACCGGATCACAGGTAAAAAATAAATTATTTTGTTGGCAGTGTTTACTTTTTACTAGTGAAAATGTCTCTGTTTGGGGCCGCTTAGGATTTGAGGATTGAGTTCTATACCTAGTTGAAAGTGAGGAATTTTTCACCGATAAAGTAACTTCAAATACAGCACGCGGATTAATATCTTACTTACAAAATAAGGAATTTATATATTTTTTAAACATCTTTAAATTAATTTTTCAACAAACAGAAATAGTTTTTCAAATCTTACAGCACAAGTTTTCAGATGTAATTCACTCACGAAATCGGCTCAAGTTTCTTTTGGAAAAAATTTCAGAAGTTCTTGCAGAAATTTATTTTAAAAAACTATTTTCTGTATTTCAAACTACTGATGATACGACTCAATTCAGCCCAAAACGAAAGAAATTCAGTTACGCAGATATGGAGCTTCACTATAAGCAAATATTTTATGAAATTTTGAATACTATTAGGGGTCAAATAGAAATAAGGTTCTCTGATTTGAAAGAACTGCATTTCTTCGACTTACTCAATAAAAATTTGTTAACCGGATTTTCGGCTAATTTTTCAGATAACCTTTTGGAAAATTTATGTCAAAAATACACTTTTTTTGATGAGGTGACCATAAAAAGTGAACTATGTGTTGTTTATAATGACAATGAAATTTTGGGGCAAAATGAAAATCATGTGAGGACTATTGAATACCTTTTTGATAATGATTTGAATCAAGATTTACCCCAAGTTTATAAACTCTTATGTCTAATTGTTTCTATCCCGGTGACATCGGCTTCCGTAGAGCGCTCATTTTCCACTCTTAAGAGAATTAAAACTTATTTACGAAATTCAATGAGCCAGGATCGTTTGAAAAATATTAGTTTGTTGTCTATTGAAAAGGAATTGGTAAAACTTTTGGCGAAAGACAAAAAATTTTATGAGGATATTATAGATCATTTTGCTAACGTTACAGATCGCAGAATCCCGCTAATCTTCAAAAATATATAATAACTTTTTATTTGCTCTCACCAGCTGTAAACAAATTCGTTAAGTAGGTAGGTAAGTACCTATTTTGTGAAGGAAAAAAAAATTTGATGAATAGATGAATTGATTAATTGGCTGAGAAGAGTTTTTGTGAATATTGTAAATAGGAGTTGTAGGTCTCAAGGTAGACACTCGAAAGTGAAAACAAATTAATAGCTTAGGGTGCTTGTTTTACTTTGATTTTCTTTAAATTATAAGGCGGTTGACCTTGAAATCCTAAAAATTTTCGCCTATGGTATATTTTTTAACACCTCTCGTAGCCTCCTCAAACCAAAACGTCACGAGCCGCCACTGATGTATGTATATATATATATATATATATATATATATATATATATAATATATATATATATATATATATATATATATACATGTATATATATATATATATATATATATATATATATATATATATATATATATATATATATATATCTGGTGAATAGACGTACAGTTTCACTTGAAAATGCCAAATGAGATTTTGACGACGAAATGTCATGAAACCTTTCGAAAAAATCGGATTGAACCCCGGAATCTTTCTCAGATTCATTCTACCATCTGAGAAAACATACGATATAACGATATATATATATATATATATATATATATATATATATATATATATATATATATATATATATATCAGCGCCGTAGCAACAACCCAACGAGCCTGGATTCGAGGCTACACTACAAAGACGTTTGCAACTTCATCAAAAAAAAACGTTGCGGCAATATCTGCCTCTTTTTACATCTAAAAATTAATTCCTAAGTTCACTTGATCAACCGTCTGTGGTCCAGTTTGTTGGGAAATTGTCTAAGGATAAGATATGGCTGTTGTGAATGTCCATAATTGCAATTTAAAATTATATATTCTGCTGGGTAATGTACTAGATTACGATCCCATGACGGTAGATGATGGGACACAGGGGCATTCTCGCCGGTGTCCCATCATCCACTCTAAATTTTAAAAAAATATGTCATCTAAAACATTTTTTGAAAGTTCACTAGCTTTTGGGATATCTTGCAGCTCATTTTGTTTCTATACTGTGGCGTGTTTGATTAATATAAATATATAATTATTGAGTTTTATTTAAAATCCAAATCCACTGTTCATTAATTATCCTATAAAACAACAATAAATTTTTAAAAAATGGGTATTTTTCTTTATCTTATTGTTGGCCCAGGCCACGGGTTTGGTTCCACCGACCCCACGGAACCATTGTAGCTACGGCGCTGATTTTCAGAAAGACAGGAATTTCGTGGAAGGCATGCCTCATAATAACACTCTCAAAGTCAGCGGTATAGGTATATGCGTATTAATAAGTTTTTCGAACGCAATCCATTCACGCAGGCGGCATTCAGCTTCAAAGATGCATTAATTCAATAATAATAATAATAAATTTGTTTAACTATTCAATGTTTCTTCTTTGAAGTATAGAAACATTATTTTTTATTTTATACTCAATTTAGAGTGGGTTAGGTATTCATTATAGATTAAGTATGATATTAGTGGATGAAGTGGACAATTGATTATAATTTTTACAAATGAAATAATGTCTATTCCTTTAATAATAATTATAATCAGGAATCGAAATGCATAATTAGAGAAAAAAATTTTTAAAAATATATATGTAGAGCAAATTTATCTATAGAATTACTAAAATCCTTCGTAATTATGCATAATAATACATGTATATATCGGATAGTTGTGATAACATAGTTACTCATCGTTAAATTATATGTTTTCGTGTTAATATTATCATAAAATATGTTACACTGAACATGAGAATATTGTGTTTGTTCTACGAAATTGTGAATAATCTTTGACTTCCTGAGAAGATATTTGTTTGAAATAATTTCAATTTGCTCTCGATGTTATATATACATACATTCTTATATAAATTAATCTGATTTATTTTCATTTAACTATTCTCTTACGTTGTTAATACAATGTAAATGTGCTTTTTAAGACACGTCCCGTCTTTTATAGCATTTTCAATTTTTGTTCACACAAAAAAGTTACGATTCTGATGAAAACTTAAAGCCATTACTATAATTCTTATTTTTTAAATTATTTCAATTTAATTAATTTGGATTAATTTGATTCAAGAATTATCAATGATCCAGCAAAATCTACATAAATATTCAATATTACTATACACACGCCTTGTAGAGCAGAGTAGGTAGAGTAACTATTAGTGAAGCAGGCGTGCTAGGTTCGAATCCTGGGATATTTCCGTATGTCTATGACTTTGTATATGTCTATGACTTACTGTGGTTCGAACAATTTAAATAGTTGTGTAATGTACATCTCTTACAATCACATTAGCCTTTCGGAACCAGCGTAAACTGTAGGCCCTTAGTGAGTTAAAAAAAAAGGGGTGAGTAGCAGAGCTTCATCCTAAGGTTATATTTTTCGTACAAAATGCGTCGGGTCGAGATGCGATTCTAACGGATGGAATTATATTTTGAAAAATCACGCTTAAATAGCAAACCGAATTGAAAAAAAGAAAGTACCTAATTTATTTTATAGAAAAAAAATTTGCGAAGTGCATCGTGGTTGAAGAAGAGAGTTGAAACCAACGAAGGAACGTACCTCAACATCAACATGATCCCCGTACCAAATTTCAACCCTTTATTGTGAAAAAAAATTCGTAAAGTGCATTGCGTAATGATGACAGATCGAGATGCAATTCGAACGGAATAGTCTCCACGAAATGCAGCGCGGTTGAGAAAAAGGGTTGATACTGAAAAAGAATTTCAAGTCAACATAAACTTAATGTACGTACCAAACTTCAACCCTCTAACACAATCTGCAGAAGTCTGGAGTTAACCACGACAAGAAATCTACGTAAAAATGGCGGCGATTCGAAAAATTTAACCAAATTTTGATGGTTTCAATCTGCAACGAAAAAAATTTCAGGTACCAAATTTCAGCTCATTTAACTCGATGGGAGCAGCTGGAAATGCTAATATGTACTTGGGTGAAATATATATATATATATTTGTATATATATATATATATATATATATATATATATATATATATACAGTGTTGGATTAAGCCAGCGCGAGGCCTGTAGCATATTCGTCCAAGAGGCCCTTGGTTTGCTTTATAGGTTCTCAAGTTTATGGTATTAAACTCAGATTGGAAAATAAAACCGAAAATGTGTGTGCTTGACAACCGGGAGCGGCTATGTAGGAACAAGGATATCTGTTTGCGTGTAATGATACCAGTTTTGGCAATAAACTCCCTATATATTTTTTATTACTTTTTCAAATCAAAAGTATTAAATAAAACAATACTATAACAATTAAACTTTTCTGGATTTAATACGAGCAAATTCATAGATAACACTTTCAATGTGAATTTCTTCAAGCAAATCATGCTCTATATTCATCAAAATAAGATGATTAAGTGGTTCTTGGCCCATTGTGTTACCTACGGTTAGACAAATATTTTTTTAATGATTTTATGTATGTGTATGGATGGATATATGATTATGCAAAACATACAATATAATAAAATATCTTACTTTAAGTGAAGTTTTATTATAAATATGTTCTGCCTTTGTAGGTACATAAAAGAACTCTTCTATTTTATTTTAAAGAAGATATTAAATTAGTTTATTACAGTAAGCGCTACGTCAGCAAAAACAGTACCTACTCGAAACTTATTCAAAGACTCGAACATCTCGAAAGACTAGAACTCAAAACAATTTTTCTCAAGAGTGGCTCACATCTAAAGAGCTTTTAACAGTTTTTTACGTTGTGCCAAATATCAATTTCTAATAGTCAATAAAATCCTATTTTATTTGTTTGGGTTTTACTACTAGCTCGATCGATGACAATATCAGAGAATTCCCCTGTTAATTTAGCAGTGCTACCAACTTGCGTGTAGTGCAGTGCAAGTAATACAAATACATAACTTGTGCGGCCAGCGCTCAATTTTAGAAATGTGGTACAACTTTAAATTATTGTTGTAGATTTTGATACCAACGTATCACAACCTATTTCACAACCTATACCTACGATTTAACGTGACAAAATCGAGTATTAGATTTTCAGGTGGGAGTGAAGAAGGCATGCAAGATATTTTCATCTAAACTTATTTTTTTACGGTCAGACAGGCGTTGGAGCGCGGGGCCCCCAATTCACGGGGCCCGTAGCATTTGCTACTCTTGCTACGTGGCTAATCCGGCACTATATATATATATATATATATATATATATATATATATATATATATATACATCAGACATGAACATTTAGAGAAACTACTCCTGCACCTTACTGCTTTCCTTCGATACACTGCTATTATAGTATGCATTTCATGGGAAAATATGACTGAAAAAATATCACTATCGCACAAGGAGTTTTTTTGAGACACATAAAATTCCGTTACCACAAAATAATCCCTACTCTGATTGAATGTACTGATCAAGTTTTGATCAGTTCATATTTTTATAATAATTGATAAATAATGTTTCTAATTATAACATTCAAAAATTTGTTGAACACAATTTTATCACTGTTCCTTTATTTATTCATTTTTAATTCAATTATTTTCTAATGACTTTGCATTTAAAAACTCTGGAACGCTGTTAATGCATAATATATAGCGAAAAGAACTGCTGGCTAGTATTTGGGAGGTCTCGGGTTCAAACTCCGGGCCCGACTGGTCTGCCATGCGTTTTTTCAAAGGTTTCCTCATGGTAATGTAAGTCACTGCTTGCAAACTTAAAAGGCGAATGCTGGGCCAGTATTAATCCTCTGAACCCTACCCACACTTCCTATGTTCCATAAATATCCCGTCTCACCTATCCTTAATGCACTTGTACATACAAGTGTATCCTCTGATCTGGCTAAAGGAGTTATTCCCAAACTCAAGCTACCCGCCACCCTGACACATAGTTCAGGGAGGAATGAAACACGCGTATTTCCTTTTCATTCTTTCCGTTCCAACCGGGTGTCCCACGACACCTCTAGGGGAGGAGTGGCATGAAAGAGCCAGTTTACTAAACTGAGCAAAAAAATATACTTTTTATGAAAACAATGATGATTTTTTTTTCTTCAATTATTACTCTTTTATTTAAGTATATAATTTCTCACAAAAAAACCTTAAACACTATTAAAAAATCAACGAAATATTCATTTAAAAAAAATGTGTTTTTTGGCTCTTTCATAACATTTCAGTATTGAAAGAGCTACTGAAAGTTATGAAAGAGCCAGTCTGTATTATAAAGTGTAATTGTGAAAATTATGCAAAATAAAAATAATTGCACTATTACAAGAAAACAGGAACAAATCTTTTTCAAAAACTAATCGAAATTTTGATTCTATCAGTCATTTTGAGTGTTTCTAATAAACGCTTCAATATTAAAATAATATTCTGTCATACGTGTAATATATTCAGACTTTTAGGGAACTTTGGACGTATATAATCCATAGAGATATTACAGATAGAGGCGACAAGCCAGCCTGAAACTTGTCAGCTCGGGTGAGGTAGAGAGATGAATCTGAAGGTTAAGTTAGACTCTGACAGTTACGTCTGTCTATGTTTACGTCTGATACGTTTGACAAGGACAGAAAAACTCTGCGATCGTCTCTCTCTTTCGCTCCCACTGAGTTTCGAGACTGACGTTGCCACTTACAGAGCGGTCTATGGCTTGTCGCCTCTATCTGTAATATCTCTATGATATAATCTAGTTTTCTTAAAATTAGAAACATGTGTTGCAAACAAATTTAATTTTCCCTTAATGCCACAGGATTCATGGGCCCAATCAGAATACATTTTGCACTGAGACTGCAATCTTGATCACTGTTTTCATATGATCCTCACTATTTTAATTGTTTTTGAGTTTGTTTTGCTTCGAGAAACCTTTTTTCAGCCAATACGATAGTCGTTACGATTCAGTCATCTTACAGTACCGAGTTTTTATTAAGGGTTTTTATGGACTGTTTTGTGGTAATTTTTTGTAATAATAATTTTTGGTTCCTTTACATCACACTCTTTCTGTTCTAAGTTTTTCATTTTAGTATGACAGTCAGGACAGCAGACATTTTCTTATTATTGCGCGTCGTGCTTTGTCTTGGCTGTGCTTAAGAAAATGGTCTCATCATTTCCGATGATTTAATTTGTTGCCTAGAAGAGTACTCGTAATCGCAACAGTAGGGTAGAGGTTCAAAAGAGAGATAGTGATAATAATATAATATGAGAAAAAATGCATATTTATTATTACTTTATATTATTTACTCAATTCAAGTACAGGGCTATGAAAGAGCCGGTTATGAAAGAGCCAGCTCTTTTGAGGACCATTCACCCGGCTCTTTCAAAACTTATTCTTTAAAAAAAATATAACCTTTAAAATAACAACAATATTAAAGCTTTTGCGGCACAGTTTTCACGCAGTTGCAAGGCCAATTGTAAGCACAAACTCAATCTAAAATCCATTTATCTGTATTTATTTACAATAAAATACCATAAAACAAGTTAACTGAAGCAAAATATGTACTTTTTAGTGCCAAAAACTTTGACTGAATGTGCCGGCGTCTGTTGGTTTCAACGGGCTGTCAAATGTTTGTGGGTAAAGGGAAATCAGTGTTGCCACTTAAAAATAAAATTACCAACAAAATCCGTTAATAAACTACCAAAATAATGTAAGTGGCTCTTTCAAAACCTGGCTCCTTCATGCCACTTGTCTCCTACTCTTTTTTAGTGGAATTTCAAAACGTGAAAGTATACAGAAGACTTCGATGACTTTCAGGATGGAAAATGATAAAATTGAGATTTTTCATTGTGTTCTTACTATAACAGACGAATCATCACCGAGTTCTAAAGTTACGGATTTTTTAGTATAGTACTACATTTCTCACCAGGCTGTTCATGAAACTGCTATTACCGACGCGTGCCTTCTGTCCACAACATCTGTCAGTCGTGCCCGAGCCAACGATCGTTCAGATGAGGGATGCATCTTGAGATATCAGCTGGTGGCTAACTTCACTTGAACTTTCTTCGTTGACGAGGCGGGAGTGTGCGAGCCATGAGGTTTCCTGCACTGGGAGTGGGTAATTTATAAACTATAAATTGCGTCAGGTACTATGTTTAAGTTCGCTTGTTCGGAAATTACAATCAACTTTATAATGAATAGTAATTGGCGAAATGGTAACGAAAGTCTGTTCATTTGCCCCTCAGTAGGTAGGCGTGTTGTTGATTTCTTATTCTATTTAGAGGTTATAATAAAAATTTCGAATATGTTTTGGATGTACCTATATAAAAACACACACACACAAACACACTCACACACACACATATATATATATATATATATATATATATATATATATATATATATATATATATATATATATATTATATATATTATATATATAATATATATATATATATATATATATATATGTATATATATATATCTATATATATATATATAATATATATATATATATATATATATATATATATATATATATATATATACAGGGTTGGGATATAGTATGGAACCAATTAAATATCTTTCGTAACTTCGTAACAAAAAACTAACTTTTCACAGGTTTAAATAAAATTTAATGAGTAAACGCGTTTCGTCATAACATTGACTTCATCTCGTACTAAATTATGGTATCACGAAACAATCTATTTATGCGAAAAATTGAACACAGGGGGCTCTTAGTGAAACTAAATAACAATAACCAATTCATTCAGAGCTATTGAAAGGTCCGAAAGGAATTGAATATAATTAAACAAATTGCAGTAAATAATAGTTATTCACCCAATATAATTGACACTCTCATTCAGAGGAAAAAATACAAAATGGCAATTTCAGAAGTTTACACACATATATCCGAGAAAAATACAGTCTATAACAGTTTAACTTACTTGTGCAAACCTTCCGAAAACCTTCTTTCTTTATAAACAAAATTTCAAAGTTTCATATAAAACCAACAATAGCAATGGAAAATTTATTAAAAACAACAAATCAAAAATCTATAGAGATGAACGTACGGGTGTTCTATATAGGACGTAGCTATATAAAGCAGAAAGCGGACCCTAATTATGCGTGTCATCTTATTCAAGAAAACTATACCTTCAATCACAATTATAATATATTACAGTTAGAAAATAGTCACCACAAAATCAACTGTTGGGAATCCCTATACATCAATAAATATAAAAATTCCGGAAACCTAGTTAATGACCAGATTGAAGTAAACCCTTCTCCTCTTCCTAATATGTTCAATGTACCTACCAATAGCTCTGAATGAATTGCTTATTGTTATTTAGTTTCTCTAAGACGCCCTGTGTTTTCGTATAAATAGAATGTTTTTGTGATACCATAATTTAGTACGAGATGAAGTCAATGTTATGATGAAACGCGTTTACTCATTAAATTTTATTTAAACCTTTGAAAAGTTAGTTTTTTGTTACTTTATGAAGTTATGAATATGAACTTTCACCAAGAGAAAAATCTATTGTTATGACGAAACGCGTTTACTCAATAGATTTTCATTTCAACCTGTGACAAGTTAGTTTTTTTATTTCTTTATTAGGTTTTAAATTTCTAGTTTGGTTCACTTCGATTTTTCGATTTCGCAGCATCTAATATTTGACGGTTTTTCACCACAAAATCATATAATCATTAAAAAATTAAGTCTGTTTGATCGACGTTTGCGTATGATTTTAGAAAAACCGGAAAAATTATTGCAACCCGGGAGATTAACCATTATTACTGGAGTCTCCCGGTCAATTTGGGTTGGCAACCCAAAGTGGCCCCCATGAGGTCAACTAACCTGAAATTTGGAATGTGGGATTGTTCTTAGGCTAGAATGAGATAAAGTTAAAACTTTGAAATAAAACACACTTGGCTTAAGTTTCACTGTATAAAAATATTTAGTGTATTTAGCAGTAAAGGATAGTCGACATGTTTCGAGTTATGAACTCATTATCAAGACTGACTACAGTTTTATATAGTGAAACTTAAGCCAAGTATGTTTTATTTTAAAGTTTAAACTTTATTCTTTATGATGTTTCACCAAGTGATGTGCGAGAATCTCAGTTAATAGAATAAAATAGTCACAATTCAGGCGTCTCCAAAATTCGTGGGAGGGAGTGGCGGCTAGGTTCAGCAGAGAAAATTTTTCTAATCAGTAGATGTGGAAATCATATAGAAACACATATCCAAAATTCAGCCTACTAAGGCTATTTAGAGGGTTTATGCAGATATTGAAACCATAAAAAACTCTAAATTGGGTGAGGTAGTGAAAATTTGTACGTGTATTAGGTGTAAGTTAGTGAAGCGCCTTTTGGTGGTATATATTTCTAATTGATGGCATTTTTATGTTAAGATTTATTGTTCTTTCGTGATTTCCGAGTTAGAGAGTTGAAATGTTAATTGAGAAAGCGATCTTTAAGTTCGATTTTTTGGAATTCACAATCAACTTAATAATGAATAGTTTTTTGTGAGATGTTAATGAAAGTCTGCCAGATTATACCCCAGTTTCTAGGCGTGTTATTGATTTATTATTTCATTTAAAGATTTAGATAAAAATTACGAATTTGTTT
Source organism: Cynegetis impunctata (assembly GCA_030704885.1). Classification (NCBI taxonomy): domain Eukaryota; kingdom Metazoa; phylum Arthropoda; class Insecta; order Coleoptera; family Coccinellidae; genus Cynegetis; species Cynegetis impunctata. The sequence goes on along the minus strand of JARQZK010000907.1, from coordinate 66,862 downwards.
GTCCAACATCTGAAACTAAATCATGTAACTTTTACGTTTACAACTTATTTCAGATGAAATGTTCCATCTGAATATTTCATTTAATATGAAGCATTGAAAAAATTTAAGAAAGATGGATGTTCAGGCTGTCCCATTTTCGATATCCTTATGGGGTAACTCGCTCATTTTTAAAGATAAAGATTTGCGGTTTTCGCGAACGTTGGCTACTTTTTTGTGAATCTCACGATACCGTAAACAAAATTTTCATAGCTTGCATCGATTTTGAGATACAGGGCGAATTTGAAAATATTGCAATTTGGTCCCCCTCCTGTATCACAGCTGTCTTTTAACTCATAAGAAAATTACCTTTTTGGTTCGCTATTTTTCTTGGAAATGTTTGATAGTTTATTTTATTCGTTTGCAATTCCTCTTCTCGGCAATTTCCAAAGCATGTGAAGCATACGCTGTGGTAAGTAACTAGCTAAAGAAATTAAAAAGTTTTCAGATTCATTTATCAGTCAATCGTTACTTCAATTTTTTCAAACATGTGAGCATCAAAGCTTCGTCATTCAGGTCGTATATTCCCCTCTTCATTTTTATTTTCATAGAAATTCTCAACCCCCTCAGCATTTGAAAAGTATTTGTAGGAGAGTAAAACTTTAAAACTGAGAAGAACTGTTTCCAATATCCATCATTCTCATTTCACTAGTTTTTTATTTAACATATTACATTCACATTCCACCTATATTCACTTTTTACAAGATTTATATTGATAGTACAGGGTGCGCCAATATCGATGGGATTTGGGGGTTTAGGGTTCTTCTAACGTAGAAAGCGAAAAACGAATAGATATGACCTGGGCTCGATTTTCGAGACAAGTTTAAATATAAACCGCCATTTGATACCTCAAGTCGTTTTAAAGCTACAGGGTATTTTCAAAATTTCGCATTTTTGAAGTCTTTTTCATTATCAAAATTATCAATTTTTCGAAGAAACTTTTTTTCTCTTCTTGAAGACCACCACTGATAACCAAAATGTCAAAATACATTTAGGTTTAGAGATATTATACAAACTTGATATTTTTCTTATGGAAACTGCCATATTTAATTTTTTTGTTAAAATCTACATAAAATTTAAAATTTCAATTTAAATTCATGCATACGCAAAGTTTTGATTGTTAGTTTTTAAATATTTCACGTTTTTAAAAATTACCATATTTGGTTGCGACTTTGACATTATGTGTAACACAAAAAGATATCATTTTTCTAAATCAAGTGAGTTATGCCTTCAAAACTGCTTTTAAAACTAAGTTTCATCAGAGTGAGCTTTGACAAAAACAAAAAGTCTTTGGTTATATCAACCTACAAATATTGGCATGGTTACAAACAATTACTTACTTTTGTCATTTTCGAGCAAACATTTATTAAAATATTTCAACGTTTCGAAAAGTTTTAATGCTTAAGTCTCTTATAGAGGCGAATGAAAATATAGCTTTATCATTGCGATCTATCAAAGTGATATTTGTCTTGACATGCCATAAAAAAAAGGAAATTATCCAAATACAGGGCTAATACTTAGAAGTTCACATAAGTATTATATATTTCTGAAAAGCGCAAAAAACTTGTGTTTTTAATATGGAAAAATATACAGAGCGTTCCATTAAAAAAATTATAACATTGGGTTATATGTAAACAATGACAGCTCATTTCATGAATCTGACTACGCTACTGGATTTTACGTAAAATAGTGTATAAAAGACAGTTTTTACTTTTCCTATAAGTTGAAAGATAGCTGTAATACAGGAGGGGGCCAAGATCCAATATTTTCAACTTCGCCCTGTGTTTCAAAAACGAAGCAAGCTATGGAAATTTTGTATGTGGTATCGTGAGATTCACAAAAAAGTAGCCAACATTCGCAAAAACCGCAAATCTTTATCTTTAAAAATAAGCGAGTTATCCCGTAGGGACATCGAAAATGGGACAGCCTGTACATTATTACTAGTTTTGTAGATTTAGGTAGGTATCAAAATTTCAAATGGCATGTGCGACGTCGTCTGAGAGTTCATTTGATATTAACTCTGAATTTTTTGTATATTTGAAAATACGAAAAACACTTGTAGTTTTTAGTAATTGGAGATTTTTGCATCATGGTGGATGGTGATCATTTTAACGTTGCAAAATACTAAATGGAGCATTCTGTGGAAGAAAAACTGAAAATTGGAAACGGTATTTTTGTGACGACTTCAAGAAAAGTTGAAATGTTGAATCCGAGAACAATAATACTTGCAACATTATACAAAAAAAGCCATTTGATTAGCAAAATCGTCGATGGGAATCAACATACAGAATATGAGAAATTGTATAGTGGATCAATTTCGAAGGGACTTTGGGGTTTAGAGTACTTCTAGCATAGATAGCGAAAAACGAATAGACATGTCCGGTCCTATTTTACGAGAAGTTTGCCTCCTCTTTGAATATCGCTCATGATACATTCGCAATGATAAAGCTATATTTTCATTCGCCTCTATAAGAGACTTTTAATAAATGTTTGCTGGAAAATGACAAAAGTAAGTAATTGTTTGTAACCATGCCAATATTTGTAGGTTGATATAAGCAAAGACTTTTTGTTTTTGTCAAAGCTCACTCTGATGAAACTTAGTTTTAAAAGCAGTTTTGAAGGCATAACTCACTTGATTTAGAAAAATGATATCTTTTTGTGTTACACATAATGTCAAAGTCGCAACCAAATATGGTAATTTTTAAAAACGTGAAATATTTAAAAACTAACAATCAAAACTTTGCGTATGCATGAATTTAAATTGAAATTTTAAATTTTATGTAGATTTTCACAAAAAAATTAAATATGGCAGGTTCCATAAGAAAAATATCAAGTTTGTATAATATCTCTAAACCTAAATGTATTTTGACATTTTGGTTATCAGTGGTGGCCTTCAAGAAGAGTAAAAAAAGTTTCTTCGAAAAATCGATAATTTTGATAATGAAAAAGACTTTTCAAAAATGCGAAATTTTGAAAATACCCCTGTAGCTTTAAAACGACTTGAGGTATCAAATGGCGGTTTATATTTAAACTTGTCTCGAAAATCGAGCCCAGGTCATATCTATTCGTTTTTCGCTTTCTACGTTAGAAGAACCCTAAACCCCAAATCCCATCGAAATTGGCGCACCCTGTACTATCAATATAAATCTTGTAACAAGTGAATATGGGTGGAATGTGAATATAATATGTTAAATAAAAAACTAGTGAAATGAGAATGATGGATAATGAAGAGGGGAAAATAGGACCTGATTGACGAAGCTTTGCTGCTAACATGTTTGAAAAAATTGAAGTAACGATTGACTGATAAATCAATCTGAATGATAAACTTTTTAATTTCTTTAGTTAGTTACTTACCACAGCGTATGCTTCACCTGCTCTGGAAATTGCCGAGAAGAGGAATTGCAAACGAATAAACTACCAAACATTCCCAAGAAAAATAACGAACCAAAAGGGTAGACATTAAAATTTAATAAATATCGTTCTTCAGTGATACAAATGGGATCCAAATCTTTATTTCGTTGTTTCTTCTTATACGCTTTACATGCATTTGGCTCTATCGGAGTCACCTATTATGATAATGTGATGCCCATACAAGTAGATCTATCGTCGCTAACGCTAGTCGCAGGTGATACCTTCGAGCCAGTAGGCACTTAACATGCGGGTACCATATCGAAGGAGACAGGATGTGTTTTCAGATAATGACCCCATAATATATAACGAACGCATACGCTGAATCGAAACACGCATAAGCAAAGGGAGATATGACCAAAACTCAAAACACGAGGACTCCTGGATCCCGCTATTTATCCTGAAAGATGACGAGGTCAACGAACTGATAACGCTTTTGTCAATTTTATCGCACCCGACACAAAATGAACATCAGTATGAATTTTCCGATCAAAAATGTTTGGTAGTCTTGTTCACGTTTTTAATTCTTGCAATAGATTTCAATAAATTAAATTCGATAGACAATGTGGCTGAAAATTTCAATAACTTGTTTCTTGACAGTTTGTATGAGGTTTCAAATAGTATCCAATATAAAGAGTGGCAAAGTCAAGACATTTCTTCTTCTCTGGTTGAATCCCGCTTTCTAAGTTTTAAGAAAGTTAGTCTTTTGGAATTAAAAAAAGTGGGGATGGGTTTAAAACACAAAAACACAAGTGATGAAATTTTGAATGTGAAATTGATAAAGGAATTATTCTGTGTGATTGGAAACCCTCTTCTATATTTGGTAAATACAACTTTAATGAGTGGAAGGTTTCCCAAACAATTAAAGACTAGCCTGATTGTTCCTATTCCGAAAACAAATAACACCGAAGATCCCCTGGACTTTAGACCTGTTAATATGCTACCAACAGTAGATAAAATCATTGAAACAATTGCATGTGGACAACTGAGGCAATATTTTGAACAGAAAGGTATACTTTTCACTGGACAGTCTGGATTTAGAATCGGCAGTTCAGTACGTCTGTGCAGAGTGTAGAAAAAGAGTAAGCAATGATGAGATCGTGCTGTGTGTATATGTCAACTTAAACGTGCATTTGAAACAATAGACCATAGGGTTTTATTAAAAAAGTTAGCTTCTTGTGGAATGGGAGGAATTACTCTAATGTGGATTGAAGATTATTTAACGGAAAGATATCAGAAAACTAAGGTAAATACTGATACATCAGAAAGTAAACTTAATTTGTTAGGTGTCCCACAGGGAAGTGTGCTTGGCCCGCTATTGTTTATTATTTACATAAATGATATATACAAAAATTTAAAAAGGTGTTTTGTAAATTTATTCGCGGACGACACACTTATATTCGTTTCAGGGAAAAACCATTATGAGATTACGGATATTTTGAACAGTGAGCTTGATATTCTGTATGATTGGTTATGTCAAAATCGATTGAAACTAAATAACACAGTGTATGGTTATCGGATCAAAAGTAAACTGCAAGAAATATTTGGACTTAAATTTATCTGTGAAGGTTAACAATTCCCCTGTTGGATTTGTAGCAGAAATCAAGTATTTGGGTGTTATTCCGGATCAGAAACTGAGTTTTTCTTCTCATATTGATTATTTATGTAAAAAAATAGGTAAAAAGATTAGATTTTTCTCTAGGATATCATATCATATTTCACACTGGACAAAGATGTTGATTTATAAAACCATTATTATGCCCCATTTCAATTATTGTTGTTCTTTGTTGATATCATGTACCTACTAAAGAAGATATATATAGATTGCAATTACAACAAAACAAAGTGATGAGGATTATCTTAGGCTGTAATAGATACACTCCTATTGAGAATATGTTGTATACGATGAATTGGCTAAATGTTGAGCAGTGTATAAAGAAGGCCAATATAATGATAATTTACAAGACCGAACATGGTCTCCTTCCAAAATATTTAAGTGCTTATTTGGAAAGACGGTCGGATTTTCATAATCACGATGTTAGATCGGGGCGGCATTTTCATATTCAAATGGTAAAATCAGCTTTGTTACAAAAGACTCTTTTTTATGATGGAGTTAGAAATTATAATGCATTACCCGATAGTATTAAGAGCGTGTCAAATCTCAATGTTTTTTCTAAGAAATTATTCAATTACTTACTTATTAAATCTTAGTATTGAGTGTAAGTATATACTTAATGTAATTACTAGCAAATTGCTAAATAAAACATACTTACTAACAGTGATTAAAAATAAGAGCGAGACTTTAATGGATTCGGAATGGCATCTAGAAAAATGTACGAAATCTTTGTATTCAAAATAAAAATTTTTGTATTTCAAAATTCCTGCGGAATTCGGTGCAATACGTCTCCAGGTGTTTACTCCTTGTTTTTTTTTAAATTTTTCTGAAATTTATTTCTTACAGGCTGACTTTTTTCAAATAATTGTTTTTTATTAATCTTGTACGAAAATCACCACGCCATACCATTCCGACGGTCCAAAATACCGGCCATACCCCCTCAAACATGTAATTTTTTAAAATTCGAAAAACTATTTCTTTCAGTATGGCAGTTAAATCGTAGTCAGTTTATGATACAGTGAGACAAAATTATATTCGCCGTACTTCTAGTGCAGTACAAAAATGGTGCCATACTTGCAAAATGGTATTTTTAAACCGTTTTTAAAACACGCCTATAGAACCGTAAAATTATTTTTTACAGTATGGCATAAATTATATCAGATTGTCGCAATACGATTATATGTTGAAAAAAATACGCCATACTGTGACCTTGGCACGAAAGACCGTGATACGCCCGCTGCATTGTAGAAAAAATAAATAAATGAAACGATTTTTTACAGTATGGCATTTGAATTTTCGGAAAGTTCATAAAAACTACGACTCAGGAAAATTTATACCAGAATTATGGTGAAGTCCAAAAGTGGTGCCATACTGTAAGAAATTGTTCAAATGTTGCATGAAATTCTACAATTATTTAATAACATTGTACGTATATAGCCCACTCTAGTGTAATGGCATTATAACAATTATGTTTTTAATCATAAAAACAAATACTAGACCAAATTTCAAGGTGAAATAAATAGTTTTTCGAATTTTGAAAAATTACTTGTTTGGGGGGGTTTTGCGAGTTTTTAGACAGTCGGAATGGTATGGCATGGTGATTTTCACACAAGATTAATAAAAAACAATTGTTCAAAAAAAAATCAGCCTGTAAGAAATAAATTTTAAAAAAATTGAAAAAAACATTTTCAAAAAAGCATAGCGGCCTAAACACCAACCGGAAAGTATGGCATATAGCGAGCGTCAAATTTTTTGTTGTTAAAATACCGATAAATTAAAGAAATTTGTAAAGGAAATTGTTTGACACCTCCGGATTTTCGAGCAATTTCAATTAATTATTCTGCAATTGAGACCCGCGCACCACTGGTAAGAACGTCATTTTCCTTCAATTTGTTACGTATATAAAATCCCCTAAAAGCGCCATACTGTAAAAAATGATTTCACAAATCCTTCCAGTATATCTCTTGGTCTATAAATATGCTCATAACTTCTAGTTAAATTTCTGCAGTGTATAATAGCACATTGATTTTTAGAGCAACATACATTTGAACTTCAGATCAATTCGCAGAAGTCTAGTGATCATTCCAGCCGTGTTCGGGATAAACAGAAAAATACTGAATTCCAACGTCATCTTATACATTCACATGTCTATTTAAAGAGAGAACAATAAACCATACGAAAAATTAGCATTCATATCAAGCGCGATTGCTGTAGTTGGAACGTGAGTTGAGCGACACTTTATCTCGCAGAGCATGAGCTGCGCTGTGTGCTGCTATCTTTGCATTAATTATGTACTTAGCCTACCTGTACTTGTTGCGAGATAATAGATATTACAAAATTCGTTCAGACATTTATTTAGTATGAACCATCAGAACTATGAATAATATTTCAGCAACACTGAATTACTTATCATGTATATATGTATATATTAATATATATATATATATATATATATAATATATTTATATATATATATATAATATATAATTATATATAATTATATATATATATATATATATATATATATATATATATATATATATATATATATATATTCGTCCTAATCACTCATGTGAAACTGCACTGCAGCTAGCTGTTTCGAAGTGGAAAAAATGCATTGATCAGGGTTGTTATGTGGTTGTGGTATTTTTGGATCTCAAGAGAGCTTTTGAGAAAATATATACTCAGAAACTATTGATGAAATTAAAAAATTTTGAATTTTTGGACTGGTTTCCTGATTATATTATTTAACTGATCGAAAATAAATAACTAAAATAAATGATGTAGACTCTAAGGCTATTGATAATGGATATGGAGATTCTGCACCACGCAACAGCTCCTGCCAATTATAAAGTGGGAAAAATACAATAAAATGAATACAAATTATATGGGAATAAACACAAGCAAAAATTAAAAACAATATTTCAGAAACATAGTAAATGATGCAACTCTGTGAGCGAACAAAAATAAAAAACTCTTACTGGAGATAAAAAGAAGGCTCACTCACAGAGTCACACCAAAAGCTTACATCTAAAGTCAAAGCAGAGCCCTTCTGATATCACCAGGCTGGTCCGCAAATATGTCAATAACTCTATGAAAATGCTCGAAATCACTTCAAATTTTGTGAATTGGAGAAAAGGCAAGGACATTTGTACGGGCTAGAGGTGGATAAAAAACATTCATGTCCCGACTAGTCAATCTCGGAACGCGCAAATTTATAAGAGAAAGTAGAAATGTACAGGCAATGGAATTACTAAACATTTTATACAAAAACATAATTCCCAAATATATTCTACGAGTTTCAAGTAATGGAACACTGAATCTAGAATTTAGCAACTCGTTCCGGATAAACTCCATCAGAGCTAAACCATAAATACTTTAAAAAACGTCTCTGAACCGATTCAATACTCTTTACATAAAACGCGTATCTTGGATTCCAAACAACACTAGCATATTCTAGTTTTGACCGAACTAAGGTATTGTATGAAAACATAATTGATTCAGATTGAGACAGCCAATTGGTATGTCTTATTACAAAACCTAAGGTTTTGTAAGAGCAGGAAATAATGTTATTTATGTGAGTGGCAAAGGTTAATTTTGTATCAGAGGTTACACCTAAATCCCTAAATTCAGTACATCTGTTAACAATATCACTATGTATGTTATAATCGTAACTAATTAAGTTCTTTTTCCGAGTAAAAGACATTATGTTGCACTTAGAAATATTCAGTGTTGAAAAATGTGATACTTATACACTATGATGTGTCTATCTTTCAGTTAGATCATAGGATGCACTTGTATCCTTAAAATAGACATGAGGTGATGTGGGGCCAAGAGGAACCTCCCGAATGCTAGAAATCGAAAAAAAAAAAAAGGAAACACACGTGTTTCATTCCTCCCTGAAGTATGTGTCAGGGAGGCGGGCAGTTTGAGTTTGGTATTAACTCCTTCAGCCAGATCAGAGGATACACTTGTATGTACAAGTTCATTAAGGATAGGTGAGACGGGATATTTATGGAACATATGGAGTGTGGGTAGGGTTCAGAGGATTAATACTGGCCCAGCATTCGCCTCATAAGTTTGCAAGCAGTGACTTACATTACCATGAGGAAACCTCTGAGAAAAACTCATGGCAGACCAGTCGGCCCCGGGGTTTGAACCCGAGACCTCCCAAATGCTAGCCAGCGTACCTAACATACTCGACTAACTAGCTTGGTTAGAGATCGAGCTTAAACATTGACTATATAGCTCGATGAAATAGAGAGAGAGAGAGAATTGCCAACATATCCTGACACTTTTATCTCTGAAATGAAAAGGTAACTATCCTTATCGTTCTCACGAGTCCTCTTTTCATAATTTAACATATTTTCGATAAGAATAGTGATGGAAAACACAGAGCTCGCTATCTAGCTTATTATTTGAAGAAAATATGTTTACTTATCTAGTTTTCAGTTCGAACGAGATAATTGACAATTTTATGCATAATAACTGGAATCGTTACGCTCTAAAGTATTTTCACTCAACATTTCTATTACGTTGAGCTATTTTTCTGATAATGTCGGGAAATATTATCATTCCATTATGACTACTATGACGCAATTATCCTATGACTATAAATATAAATACGAAAAACATTATCAACCGAGAAAGATATGACTGACTGATGGTTCTTCAACTATATAATATATAGTTCACAACAATTTTCCATATCTCATGCAATAATTTCACTGATGATTACGAGTATCCTTTATCTACCTTTTCTGTTTTCGCCTTTCATTTATCGTATGTATATATTATATCTCATTATGAATAGTAATTTATCCGGCGTGTGTTTGTATCAACTAGAAACACCGAACCTATTTAACGATCATTTTTTTCGTATAATTTTCAACCAATCAGAACGATCAATTCAGTTGAGTTACCTTTTATAATTTCGATAATACCTGATTATACATAGAGTGGCTCTACCAATCGAAAACTAACAGGACCGTCAAATTTTGACGTTTATCAATAACTGTTCTGTTCAAAAATGAGTCGATTCAGAGATTTTTACTTGATTCACTCAATAAATAATCGTATCAAATACAATGCGTACTTCAAAATAAATACGGTTATACATCTCAAACTTCCTGGATAATTACAAATCGTGTCAATTTGACAGAATAATCCTCCCGCTTCGCGGTCGGATTATTTAAACTGTCAAACTGACACTCTTTGTAATTATGCAACAAGTTATCGATGTATAACCTGATTATTTTGAAGTACTTATAGTATTACTACTGATAATACCTGATTATATATAGAGTAGCTCTATCAATCGAAAACTAACAGGACCGTCAAATTTTGACGTTTATCAATAACTGTTCAAAAATGAGTCGATTCGGAGATTTTTACTTAATATACTCAACAAATAATCGTATCAAATACAATACGTACTTCAAAATAAATACGGTTGTACATCTCAAACTTCCTGCATAATTACAAATCGTGTCATTTTGACAGAATAATCCTCCCGCTTCGCGGTCGGATTATTTAAACTGTCAAACTGACACTCTTCGTAATTATGCAACAAGTTATCGATGTACAACCTGATTATTTTGAAGTTCTCATAGTATTACTACTGATAATACCTGATTATACATAGAGTAGCTATATCAATCTAAAACTAACAGGACCGTCCAATTTTGACGTTTATTAATAACTGTTCAAAAAAAGTCAATTCGGAGATTTTTTACTTAATTCACTCAATGAATAATCGTATCAAATACAATGCGTACTTCAAAATAAATACGGTTATACATCTCAAACTTCCTGCATAATTACAAATCGTGTCAGTTTGACAAAATAATATTTAGACTGTCAAACTGACACTCTTTGTAATTATGCAACAAGTTGTCGATGTATAACATGATTGTTTTGAATTACTTATAGTATTACTACTGAATATAGTATCATTCAAACCGTTGGACGGGCCACTAGATTTATAGCTAGGCTTTTTCAGTTTAGTTTTCCAGTTCAGTATCTGATTTTCCAGCTGTCAGTTTTCAAATTTTTAGAATTGCATGAAAACTTTTTTGTTTGTTTTTTGATTCCGAATCCAACCTCGGTTTTTGGGATAATAAATCATTTCAGTTCATTTTCCTTGATTGCATGATCAATTTTCTTAGTCTTCACCCAGTTTTTCAAATTTTCAAACTTTTTCTGTTTCCGGAGCTTCTTATATGGCCTGCAATTCACGTTTCGGTAATTTCAAGATCGAAACAAATAAAATGTGTCAACGGAACTTCAGATAGGTACTTTTAGTTTTCATCTAAATTCAGAAGAGAGATTTTTATTTTGTAATTTTCATCAAACACATGATTATTAATGTTTTTGAAGTTGCTGATTTCGAATGTGGCCTCATTATATGCGATCAAAAAATGTTTCCTACAGTTTCCTTCAATTTTTAGCTAGTATTACAATTTTCCACATTTTACAATTATTCGAAGTTCAACTCAATTTTCCGACATTTTTGTTTGTACCCCTAAATAATCGCCCACGGATAATATCCCTTTGATGTAAATATACAGAAAATTATGAAAAAAAATCACAACATAGTCATGTAATTTTTTCCCTAATTAAAATCAAATCCTGTCCTGTGTTTTGACGATTTTCTTCCTGACCAAAATTTCACGCGTTCGGCTAAATTTCAAACGTTTCTTCAAGCCGAAATAAACTGACACTCCCATTTCTAGAAACAGAAGACAAAACTCTTTCTAAAAATCACCTTTTTTCAAAAATGGTCCACTAACTGAATTGTGGGATCCAGAAATGTTTCACTCTTCATTCGGTTTGTTCAACTTCTCTGCCTTTTCTATTTAACCAGATTTATTGGGTACTATTTTGAATATTAACTTGCGCTGAACAAGCAATTCACACCTGTTGGTGTGAAGTGACTTGAGTTTTTCGACCATTGGTGTTTCTGTTTGACCTGAGGTTCTATGACTTGTTCGCATGTCATAGGCGCTCTTCTAAGAAAGTATGAGATGGTTATGTGGATTCGATGTCGTTACCCACTCGGCACACTACTGATGAGCTCGTGGAAGAGCGAAATAGAGTGTCTTGTGTTTCTATCATGTGAGACACGGTTGACAAATTTTCTAACATTCTCCCTTGAGGGATGATTGGATATTTCATGTCGCCGAGTCGCATGAAACTAGCTCCGTTGATTTGATCATCAAATTTTCAAATGAATTTCGATATTTCGTGAACTCGTATAACCAGCTCCGCTAGGAGGTTTGTATGTATATATATATATATATATATATATATATATATATATATATATATATATATATATATATATATATATATATATATATATATATAATGAAGTAAACTAGGACATTTATTTGAAATTAATCAAACAAACCTCCTAGCGGAGCTGGTTATACGAGTTCACGAAATATCGAAATACCTCCATATACCTTGGACGGTAAATGTTAGAAATATTAAGTTGTTCATCACAATCAACGGAAATGATAGTCAGACTGTTTCGCCCTTATTAGGGGCTCATCAGTATCATCCATCGAAAGTGATAAACAACCAAATATTTCAAACGTTCTTATATTTTCCTTCTAGTAACTCAATGGAATATAAAAAATATATATATATGACACAGCGCCACCAGTCGGACATAAATGAACCACATCTCACATATAGATGAAAACATTTCAGCAACGAGAACTCGTACGTCCTGACACCTGAAGGTGGTTACTATATTCGCTAAGCAAGAGTAAAGTTGCCACATCAAGTCGATGTAACGTATATATATATATATATATATATATATATATATATATATATATATATGTATATATATATATATATATATATATATATATATATATATTTATACAGTGTGACGCATTTTTACTGGAAACACCCCTTTAAAATTTGAAGTTTTAAACCGATTTCAACAACTTTCTTTTTGAAATGTCAAGTACTAAAACGTCTACCGTGGGACGAAATTCGAAATGTTTATTCCAATTTTCAGGGCATTCTACGATATTTTTTTCTTAGTCGAAATTCGAGATTTTTAATTAGCGATATTTGTATTGAAAAAATTACCGCGCCACTGGATTCGGCGTGCCCTTGAATAGGTATGACCAAAATTTCATAAAAAAAATATTCATTTATAACAAATTTATGAGAACACAAAATTCCAAAATTCACACTTAATAATTACAAAAAAACACACCCAATATCAACAGATAGCTTTATATATATATTCTTTTTATGATTCCAACAATTAAGTGCCACGAGATAAAAAAAAATTAAATAGCGTGAATAATTTTACTGAAAATAAGGGAATTAATTACATTCAAGTTTTCACGCAAATCAATTGAAAGCAAGACCTAATAGATTTTTCAATTTGAATCCTAGTTGCCATGGAAATGATATTACGCTTTGACACTTGTGAAAGATTCAACAATATCCACCTTTCAGTTCTTCGAATTATTTTGTGTCATGGCTGCAAGATTGAGCTTGAGAGAGAAAATTGATAAATTATACGTCTTTCGGGCCATGACTTTAGAAGTGCTGGAGAGGTTTGTAGAGTATTTATCTGGTGGCACTTTATTGTTGAAATCATAAAAAAAATATTTCTATGGCTAACTGTTGATATTGGGTGTTATTTTTTGAGACTGTTAAGTGTGAATTTTCGAATTTTGAGTTCTCATAAATTTGTTATGAATAAATATTTTTTTAAATTAATTTTTGATCATACCTATTTAGTAACACGCTGAATCCAGTGAAGTGGTAATTTTTTCAATAAAAAAATCGCTAATAAAAAATACCGAATTTCGACTAAGAAAAATTATCGTAGTATGCCCTGAAAATTGGAATAAAAATTTCAAATTTTGTCCCAAAGTAGACATTTTAGTACTTGACATTTGAAAAAAAAAAAAGGTTACAATCGGTTGACAACTTCAAATTTTACAGGGGTGTTACCATTAAAAATGGGTCACACTGTATATATATATATATATATATATATATATATATATATATATATATATATATATATATATTCCTCCATAAATATACAATGTATCTCACATAGGATCTCACAGAAACAATAATATTCAGAAAAAACAGATAATAATAAGAATAAATATTTATATTTATATATATATATATATATATATATATATATATATATATAATCTCTTGATAATTATTAGCAATAACAGGCTTGTTGAATCTTAAAAAACTCGATTTTATTAAAAAGTTGACGTTTCGCCACGACATTCGTGGCTTTAT
>JARQZK010000907.1:0-47500 GCA_030704885.1 Cynegetis impunctata | reverse complement strand
CAATTCTATCGGCAATTGGTTACTGTAATAATTTGGATTTTAATTTCAATAAGTTCATAACAAATTGAGTGATATCAATTCAAGTAGTCCGATAAATTACCTAATTCTTATTCGTCAACATATTAAAAACTTAAGTATTACAATTACTAATATTAGACCAAATAACTGTCATAAATGGTTGTTTTTATGTCCCTTCCATCATTTAGATTTAATTGATATTTATCAATCATCATTGGAATCAAACTTTTCACACTGAAGCAGAAGTATACTATGCTGACCGTTTGACCGACGCGTGTCATAAAAATTTGCGTTTTGTTATTGGTGTATAACAGAACATTAATTCGTATGACACGCGTCGATCATGTGGTCAGTACAGTTTATTCCGTTGGAATGTGCAAGTAGAATCGAATATAATGCAGTTAATATAAATTGAGGTAGTTGTGTGTTTATGGGAAAGCTGTCAATTACTTATGTTTATGAATAAGAAAACGTGTGCGGTCGGGGGAGCACGTCAATATTTTTCTTGTTGTTAATAAATGAATTAATCTGTTGTTGTTATTTTTCGATACTCTTTTTGATTCTGAGCATATTATTTCCAGATTTTCTCTCTGTAATGTATGTATTTAATAGAAGAGAGTAAACACTATTTTAGTAATACAATTGTCTTAACTTATTTTTTTGTACTACGCATACTTGCTGCACTTTCAATTTCTCGAATCTTTATTGCAAAATTGTAATAATGAGACAATATGAATCACATATGATATAAAACAAAAACAAATATATAAATTGTTGCTAATAATCTATTGAACTTTGTGATTTTACTCAAAAAACTTCATGCAAATAACTCTATTCAAAAAATTCTCCAATTTTTATTGTTCAGAAAGTCCGAAGGAGGAATGATATGTTTTGTGTGTTTTGTATATTTTAAATTTTCTTTGGAAAGTCCGAAATCTTCGCATCTCGTCATCGACATAAATCATGTCTTATTTCAATATTATCTTTCACAGCGTGCCGACAATCACCTGTTGTTATATTCCGAGAAAGTCTCCATATACTTTAAAAATCGTTACGTCTGGATTTCTACTAGTCATCTCCTACCGCAAGCCGCGTAAAGAAATTTCGTTCCAAAAACGATGGTTTCATATGAATCAAATTAGTTATTTATGTACCAAGTGCGTTATATAGATCATATCGCCCAGAGGGTAACATTCGGCCCGAGGGGCTTCGTCCCGAGGGATGAATGTGCCTGATGGGCGTTAGGATCTAGTAACGCACGTGGTGCATACATTATTTTTCACGAAAAAATTATTTTATCATAATGAAAAATCGATTTTAAAATCGGTTAATTGCTCCTATACTTTCTATTTTTTTTCTCATAGTAGGCATGTCAGTTGTTGATATTTTGACGTTTGTGACTATTTTTGTCATCATATTTAGTGAAGGTCATTGCTGCTTTCTTTGTGTAGTCTTATAGAAGTAATGGAAATGAAAAAGAATTTGCCGAAGAATATCATTGAAAATGCAGCCAAAGCTTCGGATAATTCATTGCCGGAGAAATCCAGAGTCGTATACGACAAGAATTATGAAGTATTTAATCAATGGAAGTTGCTTCATTTCTCCTCGTACAATGAGCGGGCGTTACTAGTATTAATCTTGTATCTAGACATAAAATCTGATTTATTTTCATCTTATATGCATATGATGGAATATGAAGAATATAGCAATCGACACCTCTTGGGGTTTTGTGTGAATCGTTAATATATACCACAGTTTCATTTTCATCTCTTCATCTCTTGAGGTATCGCTTGTCGTACAGGTTTCCTTATATTCACCTGAACAAATATTTCCTTCTATCAGATATCCATTGATTTATGGTGAGACTGATCATTAACCAAAAGGGCTATTTCCAAAGGATATTTATTAAACATTAGTAATTCACATGTATAATAATAAAGAACTGTGAGCACAGATTATTAAATTCATAATTCTTCTTGGAAGATTTTGACGACTGAAAAAAAAATCTATTGGATTTTTGCACTGAATACTTGGAACGTGAAAGAAATTTTGGAAAAATTTTGAAGGTCATAATCAACTTATTTCATTATTATAAATAAAACCTTCAAAATTTTTTTTTCATCATAAATTATATTTACCTATGTATATGGAGTTTTTTTAAAGAGGTTTCTGATATCTAGAATGAAAGAATGGATAAAACCCCTTAGTAACTGAGATACCCCTCAGTGTTAAAATTTTGATTAAAAGAGGGATAATATTATGCAGATCAATAGTATAGAAAAGATCCAAATGCTTGCTCCAATTCTTTCATTTAATATCAAATAATCCACCGTTTTTTAAAAGGAAAACGTATTATTTTTAGTGTTTTCCTTAAACGATTGAAAAGTTCTGTTGAAAAGTCATACATAGTGTACATCGAGCAAGAAATGAGCATACTTGCATTTGACTGATTTGAATTTGATCAAATATAGGGAATTATTGTTTAAGATATAATTTTTTGAGATTATAACATTGCGACATTTTTATTTCTTTCAATTATTAATTTTCTACGGATTATCTAGTTTATCAAAAAACTACAATTTCAGTTTTAATGCATGTTTAGATAATCTTCAACTAACAGATAACTTAATATCGAAATGTTATAACATCATTTTACATAGGTGTCATAAGGACTTCAAACAGAGAAATAATTTTAAAAGCTCAATGTTATTGAAAACTCTGAAATTAATCAAGTTGATTGATAATTAAATAAAAATCAGCGGATTCCTTATTTCCGATAGAATTGAGCGGCGATGGCTCAGCGGTAGAGTGGTGGGATGCTAACCGCAAGGTACCGGGTTCGATCCCCGGGCTGCTCCAACAAATTTAATCGCCGCTCCGTGTTTCGGGAGACACGTGAAGATGGTGGTCCCGGCTACTTAGTAGTCGTTAGGTCATGTTAGAGGCCATTGCGCGACCTGAAAACTCTAACCCAAGACTTACCACCACAAGTTACACGACTTTACTTACTTCCGATAGAATTTGGGTCTTCATATGTTTGAAATGATGCCCAGGAATACTTGCGAAAGTTTTAAAACCGCACATGAACAACTGTAAAAGTTATCAATAACTGTTTATGTGGTTTTAAAACTTCCGCAAAAGTTATCAACCTTATTCTTCAACAAATTTTAGATCTAGGTATCACCTTTGAAATTGTATGGGCATGTGATACACTGTACAAAAGCTCTTTTGACACTGACGACTGAAAAAAAAACAGGGGTGGTGCCCTCGAATGACCACCTCAGTTTCAAGATTTTATTCCAAATATGGATGTCTCCCTTGAATTATAGATCGATTTATATTTGAAATTTTTTCAGACCTCCATATCGAATGAAATATATTCAGAAAGGTATACACCAGAAGATATTTCTTCAGAAAACTATCCTCTAGATCTTGAAAAGAAAAAGATTGAACTGTCCTTCTAAAATTTCATTATAAGAAAAATAATCAAAAATATTGAGTTCCAAAATTCCAAGAAGTTTTTTCATTTTGACCGTTTTCAAAAATTAGAACTCTTATGGCATAATGCTAGCTTCAAGTATGCATCTGTAGAATATAACTCAATATTCACCATTACATATTATCGATTCATAAATGAATTCGTGAATTTCTCCTAAGTAAATTAGGTCAGAAAGGAATTAGTTTTTAGTTTCAATTTTAATTTTCTACATATCGTCATTTAAATAATTTTTGAGTTCCCAGGAATGAGAATTCAAATAAAACCAGCTTCTCCAAGACTATGAATATTCACCAGTATGCAAAATGCAGTAAAATTGAAGATGAATGAGTTATTCCATGGACAAGGATGCAGAAAAAATTCATCGCTAGACAACCGCAGGTGTTGACAGCGACCGGATACACCAATTTTCGACAATCTTTGAAAATATCAACTGGTTTCTGTTTGTGGTTAATAAATTGAAGTAGAACATAAATTAGCATAAATTTTAGTATCAGAAACTTATTATATGACCATATTTGAATGAGGAAATCTATCACTAGATTCTTGTTGATATAGAGTATTGAACACATTAAGAAGCTCAGAAAATCATGGAGAAAATTCTCCTGTTCACCCTATTGCATCATTTACTATTATATTGATATAAATTACCAGAAGAACTGAATGTGCTTTTAGTGGATCCAAAAAACACAACATAAAATTTCTTTCAGCTATCCGAATTTTATTATGATAACAATGGATTTTTTTGTTACCCTCGTTTTAGGGGTTATCTAGAATCGTAGTTGCGAGGCTAAGCGCTTAGTCTTACTGCGAAAGGCTATTGTCGTTTCTAAGTTCGATTCTCACTGAATTCTTGGGTATTTATTTATTTATTATGAAAAAGTTTTCAAATCATCGATCAGGTTGATGTTACCCTGGAATATTCATTACAAAATAAGTAAAATATGTGTGAACGCATTGTTATAAAGTGTAGAGTAGGTATATCAACTTTTAAGATGCAATTTAACTTTTTGACGAATGAGTTAAATTTTTATAGATTCTTAATATCTTCTGGTAGTTTATCAAAAACTGTTACGGCTTGGTAGATCGGTGAATTCTTCGCTCAATTTGACCGTATATTGCCTAGGTTATATTTATTAATTTGTATGGTTCTATGATTGTGTATATTTGGTACTTTTTTTCACACAGTTTTTGCATTTAAGTGAGCCATGCTCAATTTTATATATCCGTTTTTACTGTTCAACCACTTTGGTAAGTTTCATGTTGGGTATCCCCAAGGTAGTGTTCAACTAAGGTGTTAGAGTATCATATGGCAAGTTGTATATATAATGCATTCAAAGCGCGATTCTGTATCCTTTGAAGTTTCATTAGGTTGTTAACTGAACTATTTGACCAAATGCTGATGAGATACACAAACACAGAATGAATATTAGAATAGTATAACGATCTTCTTGCACTATTACTGAGATAGGGACTAACTCTTCACAATACTCCAATAAGTGTCCACTCCAGTTTTGTTTCGATGTTAAGCCCTAGATATGTATGTTCACTTCTTTGTTCATACCATTCATTCTGATGTTTGATGCTTTGGTCTTTTTATTTAAATTGTAGTGCAATAGTTTTGTTTACATTCAGTATAAGTTTGTTAGAACTTAGCCAGTCCTGAAACCTTTTCAGGTCAGCCTCGATAATTTGCTGCAGAATTTGTGTATCTGTACCCTTTAGAACAATGCAGTATCATCGGTAAATATGTAGTATAGAGCCACCAGTCCCGCCGTTTTAATATTTTCTACGTATGAGAGATATAGTAGCGGTCCTATTACCGAACCTTGAGGTACTTCCTTTGACACAACTTCCTCAGAGCTTATTGCAGATCCTATTTCTGTGCGATGTTTTCTGTCTTCCTGAATTTTTCAATTAAAATGTAGGCATTTCCTCTTATTCCCATTTGCTGAATTTTCCGCAATAATATTGTGTTACATTTTTGAAAGCTTTGTCACTTCCTGATAGTTAGATGCTGTAATGGTAAGATCAAATTGACGCATCTAGGAAATATGCATCCCACTCGTTTAAAAAAAAGATCTTCGACATTCCGAAAAAAGAATACTAAACCAATATTGAAGAATACCGTCAGGTAAATATAAAAGCATCGAAAAGTGGTGATATGGTGAGCTTATTATAGTTATGACATCACCCAAGTTATTTAATGTTCAATTTAACAATTCATGAACACTTTAACTACAACAGTTTCTTTTATTACGTTACTTCCATTCGCAATTAATAGCCACATAGTTAGATTAATCTGCTAATTTTGGATTTTACATTAATGAGCTATGTCTTGGATGATACTTCTTTTTTTTTGCCTCTAGAAATAATGAGTTGTTAAAATTAAGATTTTGTCTCCTTTCGAAGTTAAGATTTCATTCAGGAAATTCATTAAATAAACATAAATATGACTCACATGATAATGAAGTCTCTTAATATCTATTAATAGAAAGACAAGATGTTTGTAGACTTCCAGACTATGGAACAACTTATAATTATATTACTTTTATGAGTAATTACAGGCGATTAGTAGTTGAAAAAAGATGTTATTGTTCAGTTGACGTTCTGTCACTAAATTCGCTGTCTGAAACTAATCAATACAATTTTTTTTCTACTATCAATCGAATAATATCGCTAATAAAATATTTATAAGGGTGTATATACTATATAACGAGGAATAATTAGAAAAAACACGTGAGCAGCAAAGCTCCGACAGTAAGGTGCTACTTTTCGGGATAAGTGCATCGAATCGAGATACGATTCGAACGGAATGAATTAAGGTTTAAAAACACACGCTTCAAAAGCAAAAAAAGAAAAAAATTGATCATAATTTATTTCGCTGAAAAAAAATTCACGTAGAGCATCAAATATTAAAGAACAACGATTTAGTAGGAAACTGTAATAAAAATTAGAAAATAATTTATTTATAACCCAAACAGGATCGTATTTCAAGATAACCTCATCCCATGTACCAAACTTCAACCCTCAAACTAAATCTGCAGAACCTGTGGATCACTGATGATGCCATTATAAACCAAGCAAAAAAAAATTAAAAAAATAAAATATATATATATATATATATATATATATATATATATATTATATATATATATATATATATATATATATATATATATATATATATATATATATATATATATATATATATATATATATATATATATATATATATATATATATATATATATATATATATATATATATATATATATATATATATATATATATATATATATATATATATATATATATATATATATATATATATATATATATATATATATATATATATATATAAATATTTGAATATGTATCTGACTCATGAACCATCTTATTTATATTGTAAATAATTTTTTTATTGGGTTTTCTGGTTCAGTTAAAACAGAAATGATGTTGAAATTGTTCTAATAACGTTTCGGTTACTATTTTAACCTTCATCAAATTTACATATGTAATGTCATCGCATAAACATATCATAAAACACATTCACAATGTTCAAACTTGACAGAAACGAACAATTATAGTTTAACTTTGCACTTGGAAATTGAGATCTTTTAACAAATAAATAAAACGATCATATCTCTAACGCACGTTTTACCTATAGGTATCATATAGGTTCGTTTCTATCAAGTTTGAACATTGTGATTATGTTTTATGATATGTTTATGCGATGACATGACATATGTATATTTGATAAAGGTTAAAATAGTAACCGAAACGTTATTAGAACAATTTCAACATCATTTCTGTTTTACCTGAACCAGAAAACCCAATAAAAGAATTATTTACAATATATATAAATATATATATATATATATATATATTATATATATATATATAATTATATATATATATATATATATATACAATAATATATATATATATATACATATATATATATAAATATATATATATATATATATATATATATATATATAAATATATATATATTCGATTGGTTTATTGGTACCTGCTTTTCTATATTTAATTGGGTTATGGTTGGCAGTGCGAGGTAAATTAAATATCATCAATTCAGTTTCATCATAAATATATTAATAAACGTTTCGGAGGTTCCCTCCTTCTTCAGTATTAATTTGTCTTATATATCTGCAAAAAAACATAGAAGTTATGGCAATCTCAAATATTTTCCTAATTTATATGTAATCTAACCTCCTTTTATCTAATATATAGTGTAAAGTTGTTTAAAATTGTGTTATTATATTAATATGTGGTCATGGTTGATTTCTGCTGACCATTTTGTTTTTGATTTCTTTGTACTTGTTTGTCATTCATGTCAATGTCATCTCCTGTCAAAGATCGTCGTGTGTGTTGTGTTCCGTATGTTTTTCTTCTTCTTTTCGTTTAGGTCTTGTTATAAAAGTTATGTGAAATTGGCTCAGGTGTTTGATGTCTTGTCTGTCGTTTACTGTTTTTTCCAAATTTCGTTGTATGTGTATCATTTCCCATATCTCTCTGTGTTTCAGTTTAGGTTCAACTGTTAAAATCTTCGTTTCGTCGACACAGACACCGAAATTGAAAAAATCAAATGTGGTATATAGTATCCCATGTAAGGACTGCGATAGACAATATATCGGACAGACATCACAAAGACTATATGACAGACTTAACGCACACAAATACACCAAGTCCGCAACAACAGCACTCAACAAACACAAAACACTGAACAAACACGAATTTGACTACGACGAAACGAAGATTTTAACAGTTGAACCTAAACTGAAACACAGAGAGATATGGGAAATGATACACATACAACGAAATTTGGAAAAAACAGTAAACGACAGACAAGACATCAAACACCTGAGCCAATTTTACATAACTTTTATAACAAGACCTAAACGAAAAGAAGAAGAAAAACATACGGAACACAACACAGACGACGATCTTTGACAGGAGATGACATTGACATGAATGACAAACAAGTACAAAGAAATCAAAAACAAAATGGTCAGCAGAAATCAACCATGACCACATATTAATATAATAACACAATTTTAAACAACTTTACACTATATATTAGATAAAAGGAGGTTAGATTACATATAAATTAGGAAAATATTTGAGATTGCCATAACTTCTATGTTTTTTTTGCAGATTTATAAGACAAATTAATACTGAAGAAGGAGGGAACCTCCGAAACGTTTATTAATATATTTATGATGAAACTGAATTGATGATATTTAATTTACCTCGCACTGCCAACCATAACCCAATTATATATATATATATATATATATATATATATATATATATATATATATATATATATATATATATGATATGTATATATATATATATATATATATATATATATATATATATATACATATGTATATATACAGGCCGTTTTTTGTAGCTGATCTCACCATTGTTATCTCGGAAACGAAGCGACCTACAGGATCGGTTGAATCGGATAAAAGTTTCCTATTTTGGGAGCAATTTTTCAGATCTTAAATATCAATTTTTGTTTTTAAGATATTCGCCAAAAACTAAAATATTCGAATCTCGTTTTTTAGCTCGACCATCTCCATTTCCAATGATATAAGAAAAGTCGAGGAAACTTTCAGTAATGTTCCATATTATTTATAATCTGATATGAACTAATTTTCAATGTGACATTTCGTTCATTAAATTCCATCGTCAACTTTATTATTTTAAATATGGGCATTTAGTTTTTTTCATCAATTTTTTTGCCACTGTTGTAACAAATTCATCTTTCAATTACAATATATGTATTTCTCGACGTTTTTCTCATGATCACTGTATAGTCAAGCAATTCTCGGTCAGAGCTACCTTAAGAAAGTAAGTACCAATATTTTTTGGGTCTAGAACTGAAAGATGTACATAAACTCCAATATCATAAGCAAATGTAATATACCAAGTAACAAACAGAAGAAAATGACAAAATACTCCTAACCATCAACCTCGTTCACTACATCTCATTAAATGTTCGAATTACCGTCCATCGTTTCTTAAACACATATTTGCTTTTGCTATAGTATATTTATGACATGTTTCCAGCATTTGTGGAGGTATGCAAGCCCTTATTATTGCTTCTTTCAATTTGTCAATATTGCCAAAAGTTGATCCGAATACCTTATCTTTAATGAAAATCCACAATGAATAGTCAAAGAGGGTCAGGTCAGGTGAACGTGACGGCTATTCGATTTGTTTTCTATCCATCGTCCTTGCATAGTCGTATTGAGGAAATCTCTGCAATTATTTCTGCGATGTGGTGGAGCCCCATCATGTTGGAAAAACTGATATTTTCTCAGAATATTCAAAGGCCAATCTTCCAGTAACTCAACTAGAGTCTCCGACAAGAATTATAAATATAATTCCCCCATCAAGGATGTCTCGGAAGAGTAGAGTCCGATAATCTTGGTGTTTAGAACAACAAGCCATACATAATTCCAAATTTCTCTTGAAAATTAGTAGCTCTATGTAGAAAGGAATTGGTAACAACAGTGGGTACTAAAATTGATGAAAAAAACTAGAGGCCTTTATTCAAAAAAATAAAGTTGATGATAGAATCTAATGAACGAAACGTCGCATTAAAAATTGGTTCATAACAGATAATAAAAAATATAAAATTTTAGTGAAATTTCTCGTGACTTTTTCTTTTATCATTCGAAATGGGGGCAGTAGAGCTAAAAAACGGAATTCTACTATTTTAGTTCTAAGCGAATATCTCTAAAACAACTATTGATATTCAAGATCTGAAAAAAATTTATTATTGCTCCCCAAAATAAAAAAAACGACCTGTATATATATATATATATATATATATATATATATATATATATATATATATATATATATATATATATATATATATATATATATATATATATATATATATATATAAATATATATATATATATATATATATATATATATATATATATATATATATATATATATATATATATATGTACAGGGTGAGTCAGTTTTTTGTAGCACGACTTTACCATCTTGTGGAAGACATTTTTTTATGATGAAAATCTTATATAAACATATATGCTTAGGAGCTTCGTTTCAGATATAGAGGGTGCCAAAGTTCTATATTTTTAAGTTTTTTCTAAGTTTCCTTCTATAATTTTCAAAATAATCGAATGAAATTTGACACACCCATTTTACTTCAATAGTTCAATATTTGGGGCTATTAAGCATTTTGGAATACCTACAGGGTGATACACTTTTGGGGGTCGTACCCAATTCAACCCTCTCGAACTTTTATGCGCACCGCCTTTGCTTCCAATGAATCATCGATTTTAATTCTCTCCGTAATTTGGATACTTTTTGCTCTCTTGTATGTCATTCGAAAACTGCATGGATGTCGAGATAAATGCCTAAAATCTGAAGAAAGTGCCGATTTTTTTTTCGGTTCATTCAATATGGCGGCGGGCACAGAGCGAGAAAAATTGTGCATTTTGCATTTCAAATACCTACTAACTGTATCACCCTGTAGTTATTCAAAAATGCTTGATAGCCCCAAATATTGAGTTATTGAAGTGAAATATGTTCATCAAATTTCAATTCATCAGTAATTTTTTTAATCATTAACTAATAAATTTCAAATAAATTGTGATCGAGAAATAAAGTTTCATCACAAGTCAATTCTTTTTGGCACTTATCTCGACATCCATGCAGTTTTCGAAAAACATACAATAGGCCAAAAAGATTCCAAATTAAAAAGAGAATTTAAATTGATATCTATTCCATTGGAAGCAGAGGCATAAAAGTTCGGGAGGGTTGAATTGGGTACGAATCGCAAAAGTCTATCACCCTGTAGGTATTCAAAAATGCTTAATAGCCCCAACTATTGAGTTATTGAAGTGAAATAGGTGTGCCAAATTTCATTCAATTATTTTAAAAATTATTGGAGGAAACTTAGAAAAAAGCAGAAAAATATAAAACTTTGGCACCCTGTAAATCAGAAACGAAGCTTCTAAGCATATATGTTTACACCAAATTTTCATCATAAAATATGTCTTTCACAAGATGTTAAAGTCCTGCTACAAAAAACTGACTCATCCTGTATGTATATATATATATATATATATATATCATACAATAAAAAAATTCGAAAGTATTTGTCCAGGAGTACTGAAACGGATTAAAAAACTACTTCCGCACCTTACAGTTGATCGCTACGCTTCAATAGTGAATTTTCGCGGAAATACTACTAAAAATATATATAAAAAAATATCTCTTAGATATTGTTGTTCTTTACATTCTCTCAAACCTAGAACAGTGAAACAGACTGTATATAAATCACATGCACCACATACGTCACTCACGTAACGTATTTTAGGTATATAGTGAATAGTGTTAATTCCTTCTTGCACAAATTCACCCTTCCTATCAAGACTGACCATGCCGTCCGTTAAAAGAGGTAAAGAAAATTTTTTGAGAACCACCAAATACAAAGAGTGGTCCATCTGTAGGATAGAAAACGACCGCGAGGGACCTTAAAAAACAATGGTCAACTATGGGTCCGATCCTTTTTTGACCACTAGCCCAGTGTCCCTTTTCTTACAAATCCGGAGCATATTTAAATTGGGTCATATTGCGAAAGGTCCCACGTGAGGTTATCAACCGATGTGTAGGCAGGTATATTTCCTAGCTAGCAATATTCGACCATATTCATACTGGCACTAAGGCGGAAAGAACATTTCAGCTGACCATGGCCCAATGATTAAATAAAGCAATTTTTAATTCCATCTACATTTTACCTGCATACTGTCTTGATGACCATCGGCCACATGAGAAAATTTCGGAAGATTTAGCCAGGTATATGTTCAGTATGTGAACTAATTTTTATAGGTCGTTGAAATGGATATTTGTCCGTTGAGGAACCCTTTGACCGTTGCTCTACTTCTTATTTTTCTTCATTGAAAACTGTATTGAATTTGTAACGGTCGCGGTAAAATAACCCGGGGCGGGGCCTTCCGAAATTTTTATTTACCACTTATTACGTTGATTCGGTTAATTGGCACCTCAATGAAGTATTAATTAAATTACACTCTTATGTTGATGTTTTGTAGTTAATTTACAAGATTGGATCACTAACAACAAAAATATATACCTACAACAATATGTATTGTATATATTACAAAAATAACAAATCTATACTGAACGAAGATTAAGGTTTAAATTACAAATTTTACATTTTTTCTATGTTATTCTGTGATATTTGTTGACAATACATAATTGTGATCATGAATTACAAAAATACACAAACAGTATCTATAGGTTCAGATTTCTAGAAGAGAAAGAATAGATAATTAATCTGTGTGTGTGTGTTTGAGAGAAAATGTGCTCATTTCTTTTTTATTCTGAACCATACAAGTAACAATGAATCAGAATTAAAAAACATGTATTTCTATGCTTATAGAAGAAGATGAAAAAATATTTTATGTCGCTACAAATTCTTGAAAACCAGTAAATTAAATCTTATAAATGCTGTTGAAATCAACAAATTTTTTAAATATTTCAATTGAGGTGCTTAAACAGTTGATCCGCTAGTATACAAGCTTCAATAGATGTTTAGAATATATTGATTTTCATTTATTTTCCAACTATTGCTATTTGTATGCACGGCACGAAAATAAATTTGAGTATGAAGAGGAATCTGTGATTGATTCAATTATTTCTATTGATGAAAATTACTTTAAAAGCTCTTAACGATGAAATAATTGTTAGTAGATGTATCCATTGAAATTATACTTTAAAATAATTTATGCATAAAAAGCCAATCGATTCAATATTCTTCAGATTTTGAAGTTATATTGAACTTTGTAAATTATAAACCAACTATATAATTCTGACAACTTCAATTTATACTTTTATATATCATCATCGAGGAAATCCGGCGTTGCCGGGTCAAAATACATCGTACGCTCCAATGATCGAAATTTCTAGTTTAAGAACATTCTAGAACACACAAGTATATTTAAATACAACCTGGAAAACTGAAACATTCAATAGAATTTCTCATCATTGTCACACACATATACTCATAACGTAATTTAAAAAAGACCCGAGTTTAGATTTGTTAGAAAAGGGCAAGTACAACCATGAATGGGAAAATGCTGTACAACCCTACAAACACTTTCCTTATATATATATATATATATATATATATATATATATATATATATATATATATATATATATATATATATATATATATATATATATATATATATATATATATATATATATATATATATATATATATATATATATATATATATATATATATATATATTATATATATATATATATATTATATATATGTATATATATATATATATATATATATATATATATATATACATACATTGATTTGAAAAAATTAGTTTTTAATATCAGTCAAATCAAAACCATGAATTTTGGTATTTGAAATATTATCAAATCTGAAGAAATTTCAATAAAATAATACGTCTCAGCTCTCATGTGTTTCTCTTTACTGAAAATTGATGAGAAATGAACTTAGGAGGATGATGATTGAATTTTTCTATACGAAATAATTGTTGCATTTCCTTTGGATTGAATAGAATAAATAGATAATGCTTATAACAATATGCTTAAAAATTCTCCTACTCATTGGGTCCTACTGAATAACATTTGTATATTTTAACCGTCCACTAATTTATTAGTAAAAATTTTAGATATATTTTTTATTTATTACGATTTTTCTTAATTTGCACTAATCATCACTTGAATTGAAAAATAATAATTTTATCTCTATTCATATTCATGGGGATTTATATCTGATTAATTTTCATAGTTTTTTTTTGTATAGCCCGTAGAATTTTTCTCGGGTGGAGTAAAAAGGTGATACAGTGCTCTAATGGGGGGCACAATAGACCTTAAGGTCGCGATGCAGCATAACCCCATATCAAATAGTAATAATATTGGTAATACATATACAATTAATATAGAATTCAAATAAAAAATTGTTGTAGATGATATTTGGTGAAAACTATGGGTTTCGGTGACAACAGTAATCTAATATCATCGAACACAAACAAAGGGCCTGTCAGTGCACCTACATCTAGCCATCAAGGTGTTGCTCAAGCTGAATCGAAAAATAGCGATTTCAAGGCCATTTTTCATTGAAGATCGCCAGCTTGGAGCTCTGAACATATGCACTCCTTGTACCTACTCGACTCATTTAAAAAAAGTGAGGCTATTAGACAACCCATCAGTAATCAATCAACTTAATTCACTCGAACATCGGAGGAACGTTGCCGACTTATGTCTCTTTCCAGACAGTATCACGGAAAGTGTTTTGTTCACATAACTTCCTAATATCAACAACCAGAACGTCATTCTATCAAAAAGCTCCTCTCGACCGTACCGCAAATTTAGGAAATGCTCTACAATCTTTTCTGTTTGGTATATCCTTCAGATGTTCAAATCGAGTATAAATCGCTTTTCATCGAAATCATCTCTAATCGCTTGAGAAAAGCTTTGAATAAATTTTGGTTATTTCTGATACTTGGTTATAAAAAATTTGTACGAAGTACGAATTTTCTCGATATAGTGTGAAAATATTTGGTAATGAGTGTTTCATTATATATGACATTTGGTCAGGGGGCTGAACAAATTATAGAGGAGGCTTGTTTTTTACGTAGTACTAAAATAAATATAATTGAAACAAAGGCAGGAAAAACAAAAAAATTTATTCTGATTAAAAATAATAAATAAAAAATCTCTTATAGAAAAATCTAAATGAATAAAACAAATAGCTTATAAATAAATAGACCACCAAGTTAATATTCTTTCTCTTGCTTCGTCACTTATTTGCGCTTAGTCGTTTTTAGTTGTGTTTCTATTTCCACTTACGTAAAATATAATATTTTAAGTAAATATTTAAGAGTTTGAAAATGAATTAACGGCTAATAATATTTTATCTGAAAAGGTTTGAGAAATCAAAGGAAAATGTGTGGATTTTATTGAAGCACTTTTACTTGAATTAATCAAATGCATGCCCTCGCATTTAAATGTTTTTCGGCAGATAAAAAGTTTAAGTCTTGCTATAATATCAGTCCAAAGACCGAAATTTTCTGAGCTGCCACTTACTTTTGTAACTCCCAATCGAATATCTGACATAGAGATACAATATAGAAACTTGTTAAATGTCGATTGGAAAGGGATGTTCGGTTAACCAGTCCCTGATAACCCTATTATTTTTTGGAGGAAGGTTATAGATTCAAAAAATGCAGCCTACCAATTCATGTTTAAAGATTTAGCTATTTTTGCATTCACTCTTCTAAGCTTACCGTCATCCAATGCATTCGTGGAGAGGATATTTTCATTGATGAATATTGTTAAATGTAAAATTCGAAACAAAATGATACTAAAAATGTTGAATGCAGTTGTGTCTATTAGATCTCACTTTGCAATAAATGAGATTTTCTCTAAATAATTTGAACCTAGCAAAGCTATATGTACCTATGCAAAATTTAATTCTGATATGTATCAGTACCAGAATCAATCCACAACTTTAACCATAGACAATGGTGATGATAATGTAATGATTTCTTTTGTACAGTTTATATAAAAATAATAGTATATTATTCAACGAGCGGTAATGTAGGTCATAACTCACGCAGATGAAGTTTGCAGCACGAGCTGCAAGCGAGAGCTGTAATTCATTATTTGTAACAGAATAGTGGTTTCGATTGTAATAGTAATTCAAGTAAAAAGTTCGGAAAATATCTATATTATGTATATATTGTTTTTTGGACGAGTAGGCAACAAGTTGGGTGCTTTATTTTTTCGAGCGGTTGCCAAAAAATCATGATTGCGATTTTGGGCGACAAACTAGCAGCAAAACACGTATGAAATAACTGCTGGAATAAGTGAATTTTATATGCTAAAATACTTGTTAGGTACCAATGTTTCTCCGTTAACATGTCGCAACCGCGGTTGCGCTTTTGGGCGACAAACCAGCGTCTAAAGTGCGACACGGCTCTGAAAAATCTGAAAACCCTGCTAGTAGCCACTAGTTCATCGCTATTTTATTTCAGAATAAAAACGTGTTAACGGATTAAAAGATGCCGAAAAAAATAATTTTAAGTCAGTTTTACAATTAGGTAGATTTGCTTATAACTAGGCTAGTTTTATGTTTCAACGCAGATATAAACATTTTTGATTTGTAATAATTCTAGAATCTTTTCTAGAGGGGGCTTAAATAATTCCAGCCCCCTCTCTGGCGCCCCATTGGCTACAGCCCTGCATTCGGTCAATAACTAACATATTCGAAATTTAGATAAATTTTAATGATTATGAGGGTAATGTGGTCGAAAAAATTCAATTATCGAGAAATATTTATTTGAATTTTTCATGTAACTAAGCCAATTGAGGTAAGATGAGATATTTAACACATTCAACTGTTACATCAAATGTTCATCACATTTTACACCCAAAATCTACTCCTTACATACATAGTATAAATAAATTAATAGCAACCTACTTTACTACTGTGAAAATATTAACAAAATTGAGTCTGTAAGTGTTCAAGAAATTAATATAGTCTATATGGTCCAATTCCACATCCCCCTTGAAAGGAATATGCACAACCAATAGTATACGTTGTTTGATTCCCCCCTCTTGCAAAATTACTAAGAGTAATCTGAAGTGTTCAACCCTTTTGAATATTATTTTTGCCCCTCTTCAACCCTTTCCTTTCAGCCTTGTCCTTCTCATGTGAACTCCAATTTTCTTCTCTCTCTATTCAAATTAGTGATCCCGAATCCTTTTCTCTCAATGTGTGCGAACAGATTCACGAATCTTCGAGGATCAGTCGTTCCTGACCTACAGAGAACTACACAAGTCCTACAGCAACTAATTGTGATATTTTTAAATTAATTTTAAACTCTTACTTATTAAAAAATTCTAAAAAAATAAATTAAGTTAAACTAACTTTGAATTAAAAAATTAAATAAGATTTAAACTCAACGTTATTCTAAAATTAAAAATTCCTAAAAAAAAAATTTATTTTAACTACTATTTAATTTTAAATTATATAAAATTTAAACTCAACGTTATTCTAGAAAATAAAATTTATTTCAAATAACTTTAAATTATGTAACTTTCAAATTTAACACTTTCGCGCGCGATCTTTTAAATAAATTATGGTGAAATATTTCCAGAATAAAATTGTTTGAAGTGAAGTGATTACAATAATGGAGGAGAATTCTTGGTTCGGTTATCTGAAGCACGTGGCAATACCTGGGCGAGAGCATCGTGTCAGAAGAAACATCTTTCCTGAGCAGTATTATGGTGAGTTCTTTTATCTCATTGTCTACAAAAAGTGGTTCAGTTAAGAGAAACATTCAAGATGATTTATCGGAATTTTAAGTTGTCTTTGGACATTCGTGGCATAAGATTAGATATAAATGAGAAATAGTTAATATCCTGCATTGCTTATTGTCGCCCGAAATTTAACTAAATTGAAATTTTCCTCCTATTTCAGAGAAATTTACAGAAAATTGCTATCTAACCATAATTCAGAAACGCAAATATATACAGAGTGTTTTTTGTAGACTGACAGTGGAAAGTATTTGAATGGTATTTACATATATATACATATAAAGTATTTTTCTTTTAGTTTAGAGGTTATCTGTATACATAGAAAGTTTCTTAATCATGATAAAATAATTGTGTTAATTGGAACTGATCTTTCCTTCAGAAATATTTTCAACTTCCTTTTATATCATACTATACCGGAAGTATCTAATCTCATTTTAAATGGAAATCCTCATTTTTCATCTTATATTTGGATTCTACCAAAAATCTGAGATGAGTTTATGCTTACATGGTTTTGGGAATGAACTTTCTTTTAAAAATATTTTCAACTTCCCTTTACATCTGGCTATACCGGAAGTAGACACTTACTCTCTTATTTTAAAAAACTAAGGTTAGTTTATGCTTTTGTTTTTGGGACTGAACTTCCTTTACAGATATTTTCAACTTCCTTCTATATCTACCTCCCATTATACCGAAAGTAGGCACTATCTCATTTTAAATGGCAATTCCCATTTTTCATTTTATATTTGGATTCCTATCTTTGAAGGTTTCAAAGATATTTAAATTTTTTAAAGAAATTTAAATTAATTGAATTTTTTTGGAGGAACTCATAAGTGATTATGCATATCATATATTTATTATACAAGGTGATGGAAATTTCATGATTTTATTTTTTGTTGTTAAATATCGGTTACCTAACCTTACCTCCCAACTAAAGGAAAAACACTATATATATATATATATATATATATATATATATATATATATATATATATATAAAGACGATAATACGTTGCAAAATTCATTTGAAAAATTGATGATTTATTAAATCAACTAGCTCCAACTTTTATGAGCCATCTCATAGTTTTTAAGAAGAGAACTAATGGCATGTGAAGCAATCACAGCGCCATCCATGAGGTGGTTGTAGAGATTCGATATCGTTGCCCAATCGATCGATGAGCTAGACACTACTGATGAGAACGTTGAAGAGCGAAACAACCTGTTTAGTGATTTCATCATGTAATTATGGCATGTCGAATTTTCTAACATTCTCTCTTGAAGGATGAATGAAATTTAAATTTATTCCGTCTCATTAAACTACCTCTGTTGGATTGTTGGTTGATTAATAATCAATTTTTCGAATGAATTTTTCAATGTATTATTATGTTTATCATACACGTTGCGCCTGCCAAGCGCACAAAATATTAATTTTTGACATATATATATATATATATATATATATATATATATATATATATATATATATATATATATATATATATATATATATATATATATATATATTAAGTATATAAATATATATATATATATATATATATATATATATATATATATATATATTCTTAGATATCTACTAAGTTACATTTTCCTGGTCATACTGTTTAGTCAATGTACATTTCCAATATTTTCTATGAAGTAAATTATATAATTTGTTCTGTACTTTCGGTAACTGGGGATTCCTTAAAATTTAGTTTTTCATACCCATCATAATGTCGGAATTATAAAATATATATTGAGTTAACATTACCTTTATTACACGTTCGTTACGTAAATTCTAGTTGATTTTATTTTCGATATCACGTACACAATTTACAATTTGTTCTTCTATATGACTATTTGTGATACACTAAAGAAATTATTTGTTTTCATTTATTATCTTTTATATATTCAACTAGAGCTGTAGAGATTCATATCCCCTAAAAACTTCCCATTCTCGCTGCAATTGTGGTCTTGTTCTAGTCCATTAAACAGTAACTTTCAATTTGAAGATAGCCACTAATGCTTATAGACATACATAAATACTGATCATTTATCAGGAACTCGGACCTGCACTTCCTTATCTACCGCAACGAGAGATAAAATCTTTGCTGCGCAGCCTCCACGTCTCGCCAAATTAAAATGCCATTAAAAAAATGGGAGATGTTAATGTCATATTGAGAAACATTTAATTTATATTTCCAACTAGACTTACAGAAGTTACTCAAATTACCTAATATACTATATATATATATATATATATATTAATTTAATTTATCTGATTCATGACATTCATTTTCGTTGACAAAATTTTCATGCAGGGGACGATCAATATTATTGTATCCTGTTGATTTAATTTTTTTATTTTCGCTTATATTCACGATTACAATTCGGAAATAAAATTTGAAAAAAAATTTGTCACAGTTTCAAGGGTGACTATTTGTTGGAGAACACAAAAAATCATAAATGGAAGTAATAATATAAATATTGGAAAAATGAATATTTCTATCAAATAAAATGATAATAATATAACTGAAATTTTTTTCTCTACTCCTAGGGACTTACAATTTAACGCCTGCTACGAATGAAATTGAGCAAAGGCCATCACTCAACAATTATTCATTAATTATTCATATATATATATATATATATATATATATATATATATATATATATATATATATATATATATATTATATATATATATATATATATACATATATATATATATATATATATATATATATATATATATACTTATTTACCTAAAAATCAAATTGGTCTGAGATCTGTAAAATCTCGAAAAATTTTTCATTAAATTTATTGTGGGTGTGGCCGTCATAAGTAACTCATTACGTATTATTCAGTCCAATATCAGCAGTCAAGTGTGCTAATATTAGATGGCAAGGAAAAATATAGAAACCTTTACCCACGGAATGTACAAAATAGGTTCTTAATTATTTGAGTTAATGATTTGTCTTCAAAAAGACATTACTGGCAATTTCCACCATGTTCAATAATACCTATTCTAGAAAAAATGAATGATGTGGATGTGATTGATGGTTATTTGGATGTTCTGAATAGTTGAATGGTATTGAAAAAATTAAATCTGTACCTTCGGAACATCCAAACAACAATCAATCACATCCTTAACATTAATTTTTTCTAGAATATATGAAATATTGAATATCAAATAATTAAGAAACATGTTGTACATTCCGTGAGAAATTGTTTATGTGGTTTCTCTTACTATCAATTATAAGTAGACCTAACTGCTGACTAAATAGTAAGTAAAGGTTGTCTGCTTTTTGACTTTCCAATTTTCCTAAAATTTTTCGAGAATATCATTAATTTAAAATCTTGTATATTATATATTGATCTTATGAAAAGAATAATACATACTATAAATTTTTTATCAGTTACTTTATTTAATCTTATAAAACGATGAATAATTAGGTACTATAAAGTTTTAAAGAAGGTTGTTATTCTAAAATATGGTATTTTACCAATTACGCTAGTAAATCTTATAAAAGGTTGAATAATTATAGTGAGTTTTTCACGGGTTCATTAGTCCTAAATCTTGTATATTATATATCAATAAGATTTCCACCAGTGTAAGATGTGGTATATTATGTATAAATTTCATACAAACATGAATAATCACTGGAAGGTTCCAACAAAATTCGTTAGTCTAAGATGTGGCATATTATTGAATTTAATATAGTTATACTATTCAATCTTCTGAAAAAGTGAATAATATTTTAATAAATTATGTATATTTGATCACCCAAAACAAGGATAAACTCATATCACAAGATAGGAATGAAATTTCGCAATGAAATAATAAATTTCATAGAGATGATGTCAAAATATTCATATAATAAGTATACGAACGAAACTTTAAGATGTCTATACAAACGGGAATTGCTTTAATTTGTACGGTACCTGCTCCTGTTATGATGAGCCCATTTATAATTATGATAATGTGAAATGGACACTGGTCACCTTCTAAGAAAAACTTGTTGTGATTGACCCTACTCACCCTAAACCGCACTTGTACAGAGGTCGAACCGCATGAAAAAAATATTAAGCTTATGTTCAATTGATAGGTATGTGGAGGGTAAATGCAGGTACAATATTATTATTTACGAGAGGGGTATAGCAGTCCAGATCGGTTAAAATTCGTTATATATATATATATATATATATTTATATATATATATATATATATATATATATATATATATATATATATATATATTTATATATATATATATATATATATATATATATATATATAATTGTTTGTGTATTTAGCGGATATTTTTCTTCTTTGATTTTTTAGAGCAAAAAATTGCGTTTGGTAGTAGCGAATGAAGTTATTTCGTAAATTGTTAAAAGATGTTTTAACTGATCAATAAAGTTGGTTCTTCAACTCAAATAGCCTGATATTGCCTAGAAAAGTCAATAACAATATATGTATATATATATATATATATATATATATATATATATATATATATATAGAAGTATATATATATATATATATATATATATATATATATATATATATCAGTGGCGGCTCGTGAGGTTTTGTTTTGAGGAGGCTACAAGAGGTGTTAAAAAATACACCATAGGCGAAAATTTTTAGGATTTCAAGGTCAACCGCCTTATAATTTAAAGAAAATCAAAGTAAAACAAGCACCCTAAGCTATTAATTTGTTTTCACTTTCGAGTGTCTACCTTGAGACCTACAACTCCTATTTACAATATTCACAAAAACTCTTCTCAGCCAATTAATCAAATCATCTATTCTTCAAATTTTTTTTTCTTTCACAAAATAGGTACCTACCTACCTACTTAACGAATTTGTTAACAGCTGGTGACAGCAAATAAAAAGTTATTATATATTTTTGAAGATTAGCGGGATTCTGCGATCTTTAACGTTAGCAAAATGATCTATAATATCCTCATAAAATTTTTTGTCTTTCGCCAAAAGTTTTACCAATTCCTTTTCAATAGATAAACTAATATTTTTTCAAACGATCCTGGCTCATTGAATTTCGTAAATAAGTTTTAATTCTTTTAAGAGTGGAAAACGAGCGCTCTACGGAAGCCGATGTCACCGGGATAGAAACAATTAGACATAAGAGTTTATAAACTTGGGGTAAATCTTGATTCAAATCATTATCAAAAAGGTATTTAATAGTCTTCACATGATTTTCATTTTGCCCCAAAATTTCATTGTCATTATAAACAACACACAGTTCACTTTTTATGGCCACCTTATCAAAAAAAATTGTATTTTTGACATAAATTTTCCAAAAGGTTATCTGGAAAATCAGCCGAAAATCCGGTTAACAAATTTTTAGTGAGTAAGTCGAAGAAATGCTGTTCTTTCAAATCAGAGAACCTTATTTCTATTTGACCCCTAATAGTATCCAAAATTTCATAAAATATTTGCTTATAGTGAAACTCCATATCTGCGTAACTGAATTTCTTTCGTTTAGGGCTAAATAGAGTCGCATCATCAGTAGTTTGAAATACAGAAAATAGTTTTTTAAAATAAACTTCTGCTCGAAATTCAGAAATTTTGTCCAAAAAAAACTTGAGCCGATTTCGTGAGTAAATTACATCTGAAAACTTGTGCTGTAAGATTTGAAAAACTATTTCTGTTTGTTCAAAAATTAATTTAAAGATGTTTAAAAAATATATAAATTCCTTATCTTGTAAGTAAGATATTAATCCGCGTGCTGTATTTAACGTTACTTTATCGGTGAAAAATTCCTCACTTTCAACTAGGTATAGAATTAAATCCTGAAATCCTAAGCGGCCCCAAACAGAGACATTTTCACTAGTATAAAGTAAACACTGCCAACAAAATAATTTATTTTTTACCTGTGATCCGGTTAGGCAAGGATGTCTCTCATAATTCCTTGTATTAAAACCGCGGTTTTGTTGTCTGTTACGCTGCACCAAATTGTTTAATTCAGGGGTAGGTCGCAATGTTTTTATCAAAACTTTATCCTCACAACTTAGTGCACTAAAGTTATGGGATAACAAATATTCCACTAAGTCACCATTGAAATTTTTGAAATTAACTTCAGTAACCAAACTCATGTTGTCGGCCATTAGACACTACGATCACACTACGATTCAATTAATGCTTTCCAACGAATTCACTCGATGTCACGCGAAATTCTATAGTTGTGATTGGTCGACCTTGTATGAGACTGGGCTCTATCGGTGTTGCCATTTACATGTGTTTTGCTTTTCTATTGCAATGAAGTATTCATTCGGAGTATTTGCACCGTTGTTTGCTTTTATGTGGCAGGCATAATGAACGTTGAGAATATACCTTTCTAAGCCTCCGCAGCGTTGCCACAAATCTTGAAATGAGTGAAATGCAGTAAATGTAAATACCTTCTATCGTAATTAATAAATTATATTATATAATGTAGGTTGAAAGGAAGGTAGGTGCATAAAATAATATGATTTTGATTAATATGAATATGCTGAATGCTGACTATTCAATATAATATATTAGTGATACACGGAATATTATTGAGGAGGCTCAGCCTCCTTAGCCTCCTTTGACGCCGCTGATATATATATATATATATATATATATATATATATATATATATATATATATATATATATATATTCAATGAAAATGTTGATGTTCCTTTCTCATTTATATTTGTGAAAAATTTGTTTTAGCGAATATTTTAAATCTGTTCAAATAATTCAGTAACTAACTTTACTTAGTCGTATAAGTTAATACAAACAATTGACAAACACGATATTGCTACAAATTTTCTCATGTGTTAGAAGTGTAAATTAATAGAAAATTAGTTTACGGCTGAACCGACACAACTATCATGTGAGTATTATTCCATATTTGATCTGTTTTAATATCCTAATCTTAACTAATTCGGTAATTCTCAAGCCCAGTCTTTCATGGGTAATTTGACCACCGCGTTTTGACCAAATGTTATCAGAGTATTCATGATGAATCAATTTTCGCTTTCTTTTTCTTACATCGGTACTGAGCAATTTTTAAATTGAAGAAATAGTTTATTGTGGAAGAATTCAATGGAAATTTTTCAACATTTTTAAGGGTTTGCTTGGCTCCATAGTCCCTTCAAAATGCCTTATGAGCTTAAGAACTTGTATGTAAAAAGAACAAAAATAATGATCAAATGACACTCAAGTGACTGAGTTCTGCTCATGCGTTTTTTATCATATCCAAATTACCTACTTGAAAAATATGAAAATTAGATAATTCTGTTGATTCGGTTGATCATATAGAAACCATGTTCACCAAACACGAATTTTCCATATTTCATAAACCATCTCATAGAGATATTACAATTCATAACACATTCATAAGCTTCTCAAAAGAAAAAATACAAAATG
Source organism: Cynegetis impunctata (assembly GCA_030704885.1). NCBI lineage: Eukaryota > Metazoa > Arthropoda > Insecta > Coleoptera > Coccinellidae > Cynegetis > Cynegetis impunctata. The sequence continues at coordinate 22,152 of JARQZK010000907.1, read as the reverse complement.
GTACTTTCCGAAGTTTACCCAATAATATCCGAGAAAAGTACTGTATTTAACAGTTTAAAATACTTGGGTAAACCTTCCGAAAACCCGAAATGGTTTCTTCATAAACAAAATTTCAAAGATTCATTTCAAACCAACAATAGCATTGGAAAATTGATTAAAAACTAAAAATCAAAAATTCATAGAGATGGATTTATAGACATAGAGATGGATTTATAGACTCAACAAATTAGAAATTTCACTAAAATACACGAACACCAACGTAGCTATATTAAGCAGAAAACTGACTCTAATTATGCGTGTCATCTTATTCAAGGGAACCATACCTTTAATCACAATTATAATATATTACAGTTAGAAAATAGTATCCACAAAGCCAGCTGTTGGGAATCCCTTTATATAAATAAATATAAAAATTCCGGAAACCTAGTTAACGACCCGATTGAAGTAAAGCCTTCTCATCTCCTTAATCTATTTAATATACCTACCAATAACTTTGAATGAATTCCTTATTGTTATTTATTTTCTTTAAGAACCCATTTGTAATGTTGAATTTTTTATATAAATAGATTGTTTTGTAATACCATTATTGAGTACGAGATGAAGTCAATGTTATGACGAAACGCGTTTACTAAACGTCAACGTGTGAAAAGTTAGTTTTTATTTCTTTGTAAAGTTGTGAATATGAGCTTTCACCAAGTAAATGCCAATTCAATTCAATGTTCAACTACCCAATTAAACATTCATCCATATATTCTCAATGACAACAAACAAAATGGCAATTTTAATACATGTCAAAAGCATTTTTTTCACGAGAAATGTTCCTGGTCTTACTTTATAAGCTGCCGCTGAATTCCGAACTTTTAATAAGGATTGTTTCTTGAAAAATTGTTGAATTGATATAGGCTCGTTGGGTACTGCATCAAGTGCCGGATAATGTTTTATTCAAATGAGTTCATCTCGAGCGAGAGCACACAATTTTTATCTGACAAGAATCTAATTTTTCACTTTCTCGGTGTTATTGAACTTGAGAAAACATACATGTTTTATCATCTTTTTGGTACATCTTCTAGGAATACTTTAAAAGTCTTACTCCGAGTTGACTATTGTTGTTAAATCCTAGAAGTTACAGAATCGGATCGCGTTTGAATTTAATCAATATTTAATCTTTATCTTTTCAGTTAAACTAAAAATTGTCGTTACAAGATAAATAATTCAAAGAACGATCTCTTGAGACCTTGAGACCTGGTAATTTGTAAGTTGATATTTTAAATCTATGAGACAATATAAATTATATTCACGATTTGGAATTATATTATGGCGAAAATGACAAACTGCATTATTTTACCAAATATAATTTCAGTGAAGCATTGAGATATTTAATTTTATATCAATTAACAACAAAGGTTTGTTACTATCAATCTATAATTCTGCTATCTAAATTTGACCACGATCAATTGAATGAAAAGAATACAACGAATTTAGAAAATGTGTAAAGAAAAATGATAGTTATATCAAAACGAAAGATGAGAATGAATTAACTTGAAGAACGCTAGAAAGTCATCAAAAATGAACATCTAGGAAATGTTTTCAAAAAAACTGAAACAAAAAATAGACCAACTGACTAAAAAAATGAATAAATAGACAAAAAATATTACACATTGAAATTGAGATTAAATAAGATGACTCAACCTGAAAGATCTTATAGACCCAGGCAACATGAATGAAATTTTTGAGGAGTGAGAGCTAAACGAGATACAATAGGGTCAGAGATTATAAGAATTGAATAGAAAATAAAATAAATGAGAGCATTAAATAAAATTGTTAGAAAGGCGAAAGATAGTACAGAGAAAAAGAACGTTAGAACTAAATCGTTGGGGACTGCAGCAATTCCAAAAAAAATCTCTTTGAAGTTCCTTCAAGCTTTCAGAAAATTATATTCCATCACCGATAAAACTACGAAAATAAAATGTCAACAGCGCAACGAAACCATAATGCCCTGATGATGAAATGTAAGTACTTTTCGGAAAGCTTGGCTTAGCTTTGGACCATATTCTTTAAACATTTATGCAGATCATACTAAAACTAAATTCTTACCAGTAAGAAATGACCATCCATTCCGATATATTATATATATATATATATATATATATATATATATATATATATATATATATATATATATATATATATATATATATATATATATTTATTTATATATATATATATATATATATATATATATATATATATATATATATATATATATATATATATATATATATATATATATATATATATATATCTCAGAATAATATTTTGTTTCACCTTAAAAATATTTCAAATAAAGTCCACCTCTGCTCACGTAGTGAATTCAAAACTCATATAGTCCGAAGTGCTGAATTGTCATATTATTATTTTGAACTTTGGCTCCTCTTGTCTTGTGATAATGATAACTTCATTAAAACAAGATTCAGAACAAGTGGCGTTTTATGAGAAATTGTAAAATGTAACAGTTTTTTTTTGTCATAGTCTCATTTAAATGCAAAGAATTGTTGACTAGAAACAAGAGATACTCGTTAACAATTTCACGGAACGCATCATGAAATTATCTGTCCAGTTTCCCAAGAGACTTGATGCAGGTGAAAATATAACCTTACGTCGCGTTTGAGTAATTGATGACATTCTTGTTGGACTCAAATGTGGGTAATTCAGTCTACTGGTATTTTCGATTTTCAAATTCTCTTCTAGTTAGGATGTGAAAACTCAGGCCGTGAAAAATTTGCTACTGAATAAATAGATATGCCTCATAATAGTACTTAAACACTTAAAAGACTAATTATGTATAACAACGGTGAATTTTCGCTGAAGAAGGGAACAATTAGTAATTTCCAATCAATCATATTATCAATGTATTGATGATAAAAAACTTTGCTTACATTTCAATCTTTCTTTTAAAATTATGCTCTTAACAGCTAATGACATGGAGTGTTTGAGTAGATTCAAGTATACCTTATTATGGAACAATTGTTCGAGTATCATCAATGTAAATATGAACACTAGCTAGTAAAAACCGATTGAGCTGTAGAGTTCTGCCACTAAGATCGTCTTTTTTCCTCAGAAGGAAAATAAGTGAAGTGAAAATAAAATTTATGCTGATAAGCCATACCAGGAAGTGCATCGCATATTGAGTGCGAAGCAGGTCGAGATGCGATTTGATAAGAAAATAATTGCCGGCTAGGTGAAATGAAAATTTTCCCGAGCAAGCATCACCGCAAAGTGTATCGCGTGTATAAATATAAATCTCTATATTAAAAAAGCATCGGTTAATAGTTGAAAAGCACATACCTCAACATAAACTCGATCCATGTACCAAATTTCACGCTCGAAGAAACAAGTTAGAGTGATTAGTTTATACCTCCAAAAGGCACTTTCTCAGCATCAACCTTATCCAAGATTTGCAACTTTTGCAACTAAATTTTTGTGAGATTTGGGGTTCAGTACACCCTCCAAAACGCCCTAGGAGTCAAAATTTCGGATATATTGTTCACAATTGATTTCCAAATCAAATCTTTTGCCACTGGTTCAAAATATTTTCGCACACAAATCTCCGCTCCACTGCGTTTCTCAAAGTTTGAATAGTTTTTTTCATCAGATCAGATACCAGCTCATTTGGCCTGATATGATCCGATGGAGATGTCAATATATAACGGGGGAATAAATAAATAAATAAATATATATATATATATATATATATATATATATATATATATATATATATATATATATATATATATTTATATATATATATATATATATATATATATATATATATATATATATATATATATATATATATATATATATATATATATATATATATATATATATATATATATATATATATATATATATGTATATATATATAGACATCAAAAAAATTTCGAAAATCGCCCACTATGCAAATAATTGTTACAGTCACGTTAATTTAACATCACATTGTGCTAATGTTCTTCCCTTTTTTCCTCTTGTTTTCATCACATGCACATCTTCACAACCGCTTATGCCCAGCTTAGGGCTGTTAACTTTTGTGATGTTACAACTGAACTTCTCAGCGATGTTAAAGCGCTGCCTTTTTACATTACTATGATGTTACTAGAGCTTCCTCAAAAGGAAGTCTTTATAATGAACTAAAAGCAACATTTCTGTTACATTTAGAAATGCCTTTTAACATCTAGTACATGTTGATGCAATGTCTATGAAACAACATCTTACCAATGAACTGAATGTAATATTTCAAAAACGATACAGTATATTCGTTTAGATGTTGTATGGATATTACTTAAACCTCTAAATAATATACCTCAAACATTCTAGATTACATCCTATAGATGTTTCAGCAAATACACGGTGGACAACTAAAAACGCCGGCTGCCGGCCATATCTCAAAAGAGAATCATGATTCAACAAACAAACAAAAATACCTCAACGAAAATGAACCTGAAAAATATTTTTGTGTTACTAAAATATCCACTAGGGAATGGAAAGAACACTTAAAAACATATAATAAGGTGATTATCACCAAGAAAGAAAAACTAAAGGTATCCTAAAGATACAATCATAATGATTTCAAAAGTTCCATTTTTAGGTCACCTTTTAGTATATGTCTTTCTTGGAGATAATCACAGTATTATGATTTTGAGTGCTCATTCCACCCCTAGTGGATATTTTAGAAACTCATAAATATTTTCTAGCGATTTTTCTTTCCAAAAGGTAAAGTTTTTTATTTGTACCAATATTATTTTCTGAGATGTGGCCTACAGCCGTTCTTAGTTGTTCACCCTGTACATTTAAAATAAAAAAGCAATAGAAGATTTAAATAGTATATTAACTATTAATAAATAGAACACTGAAAATAAAAATGAAACAAATCCAGCCTTAAAATAAATATCTTGTCCAGAAAAAGAAATCCAACCTAAAAACAAATATCCTGTCCGGGAATCCAACCTAAAAAAATATAATAGTGTAAGCATATTACATAACAAATGTGGAAAGTGATATATGACACATCTTAACAAAAATTGAATTTGTGTGAAACTGTATATATCAAGCTGTAGTTGCTATAACGTAACACGATTTAAAACTGAATTGATAAAGATTACTGATACCTTATAGCTGGTTTACAAAATATTTATTAGAATAATTTTTTAATATTAAAACTATAAAAATTTCAAACTATCAAAACTTTACGAAACGTTACGGTATATCAACGCTATATTCCTCCACCCGGAATTTCAATGTTGAATAGCCGATTAAAGTATTAAAATGAGTATATTTAAGTTTTAATAATTATGATTTTGGAATAAGTACTTACCGATAACTGTTGTTCGTCCATTATAACAAGAAAATGCTTTCACTGAAATAAAACCGCGAAACTGAAAACGACGCTGCCACCACTTATAACCTACTTGCACGCCACGATCCTCCATATATCATGCTTGTCATTGTTTTTTCGTCTTCTGTTTTCTTCTTTTTTATAATTTTATGAATGCATCATTCAAACAGCTCATCCAGTCGCAGTAAGTTACTAAAGAGTAGTTCGAAAGTTGTAAAAGTAACTACAAAATGTGATCATCTCAGAAACATGTTAATTTGTAATATTGCAGTAATGTTGTATGTAACATTAGTGAGACCTATACAAATTAACATCGTATGGATGTTTCCTCAAAGAAGTTGCTGAAAAGAAGTTCATAGGATGTGTATATCACTGCGAATTCAAGTAGTATTGTGTACACCTAAAATATGTTTTAATTACATAACATAGATGTTAATGAAGTTGGTTATAAAATTTAAACATTTAGGAGATATCTTTTTAACGTTTTAAATAAACATCTCTAAAAAGAACATCACAAAATAGACTTATTAGGTTTCTTGTTCAGTGGGCGTGGTCTAGTAAGTATATCAAACAAAATAAAAATTACTCCTTTATCTCACTGTCAACATCTGGTAATAGTACAATGTTTCTCAATAATTAGCATTGATTAAAATTTTAGGGAAAAATTTTTGTTATCAGAATTCGAATCCATCTATCTAATTGTCTATATTCGATGTTGGTATGAGATATTCGATCAATTAAATTGCTCATGTTACTTGTTTTCATATTACAGTTAATATATCATGGTATTGATGAAGAACTCTAAACTAAACAAGTGGGGAGAGAAATATTACGTATAAATAATATGCCGTTGTAATCTGATAAGAGTTTTAATTTTTTTATACACATCATTACTTTTCTTGGAACAAAAAATAAATCTGTATCCATAATTTTTTGAAACTTACATAATTTTTATGAAAAATTATGCCTAAAATACAACGAAAACAGTCAAATATATAAATAGTATACTATAAAATACCCAGAATTAATAATTAAAATTTTTTTGTCATAATAATAAACTAAATTCACCAGAAGAGAAGTAAAAAATTACCAAAAATATATATCACCTAAATACAAGTGATACAATAAAATATTTCAATATTTTATGTTATTTTGATCTTCAATTATAATAATTATCATTTCCAGAATTATCGAAATATGAATAATCAGTATAGGTAAACCAGTTCAAAATGGGATTTTTCAAATTCCTCATTTTAAGTGAGAAATAGAACAACCTTCAAGGACAATTATGTACTTTAATACCAGTTCCTGTACTTTGTGATGTGGATACTAGTAAATCAGATTTTACTTAATTTAGTTTCAGAAGATAGTACTCTGAAAGTACTAGGTTATATGTAGACATACTTTGATAACATAAAAGAGTCTTAAATTATTTTTTAAAACTATGAAAATGAACACTGTTTATAACAGTAGCATATTTTTAGTTATACTTTGAATTGATTGCCATTTATTTCTTGAGTACCAATCTGAAATAAGTTTTAGATTAATTTTCTTTCATATGAGTAAAAATAAAATATGAAATATAGTGATAACACTCACAGAATTTTTCTTATTGATTTTCGATTACATATATCTGAGAAATATTTTTTATTTATTGTTTATATTGATAAATATGTGTATAGAAAATAATATGTACTATGGTATTCAAAAAATAATATTAAATAAGATATAAACTGGTTGTTGATTAATGCTAAATAGAGAGAATTTATGTTTCTCCACTGCAGAGTAATATTAATCTATACTGATAAATGAACAATCTAAGTTTCTGAAATAAAGCATTAAAATATGAAACAAGGAAAAAACATCTTTATTCAATATTGAACGGCAAAGAGCAAAAAACGAGGAAGCAGCAGAGTTTCGTAAATAAGCTAGTAGTTTTTCCTCATTTTTGATCTTTTTCACACACAAGTTTTTTATCCTAAGTCAATTTGAAGGGTCTGTGGAGATGAGCAAAAACTTAAAACCCTCGAAAAATCAAAGAATTTTTACAATGAAATTGTTGCGACTCAGAAAAAGAGTTAAAACCTTCAAAATGAACTTCGCAGGTCTGTTAATCACGTATGAAATGTTACTGCTCTAACCCAATCTGGAGAAGTAGAGGAGGTGCACAAAACCTCAACAAAAATTGTAACAACATAAAATAACAACATAAATATGACGGCTGTCGGAAGAAAAAGTTTTTACCGCCAAAAGGAACTTCTCTTGATATCAACTTAATAAACGTAATTATTTGTAACCCTCTTCAATTTAATTTTTAGGAGATTCAACCTTCAAAACAAATCTAGAATAATCATAAACTCAGAAGAGAAGCATTAAAGTATTCCTCCAACTTAAGCTTGAAGGTCTTACATATCTTCTTTTTTATAAAGATGAAGGTTGTTATTGATAGCCTTGTTACTTTTTCATACAATAAACGACTGTTGTAGATTAACGGTAGACGTGACAGCGTAAACACTTTATTTACATGTCAAAAAGGGCATTAACTTGTAATTCGAAGGGGCTGGCCAGTGGTCAAAGGTACCCCGTCATTGAAAAGATTCAGCGTTAAGGTTAGGAAATAAATTTGACCTATGACCGTAGGTCTTTCTACGCGCGCCATGTCAACTGTAGAAGTTATAAAAGGGAGAGTTAGATTTATGGGTGGTAAGTTCTCCCCATTGAATATCAAACCATAGGAAATTGAATGATAAACCGTTAGTTAGGTGATGAATTGAAAATGGTCAAGCCCTCAAGGGTTATATTTTATTGTGACATTGCATTATATTAATTTTTAACAGACTCATGTATTATATACGTGCTGGGTGCACTTTATAGTTATTTTTGTGATGTTTAAATTTATTGCAATTTCAGGTATGAAAACGAAACAGAAACTTAGCTAAATATCACTGATAATTATTGATGTAGATACTAACTAAGCTTTGCTTTCTACCTTTTACTTGAATTTTTCAACATTATCTTAAAAATACCATTGAAAAAACAATAAAAGCAATGGAATTCCGAAACATGTTTTGCTTGAAATATTTAATCCAAATAGATCGACTGAATAATAACTACGTTTATGCTGAATCGGTTGAGACCATTTGAAATAAACACAATCTTGAACAAACTCGTTTTTTGCGAAACTCTCATAAAAAAAATAATTGCAATAAATTTTCCATGATCATTTCATAATCTATTTGATGAAAATAAAATGTAGTTGAAATACTACCTATATGCTGCAGTGTCAGTTATTGAATTGGAGGAATGAGTGATATAATTGATGCAATAAAACTTCGCCGGTTTCAAGGGTTTAGAAAAATATATAATATAAATTATTTAAAACTTTCTCATTTATAAAATATCTCAATCAAACTATGAGTACATTATTTTACTATAAGTGGAATAATAGTGATTAATAATATACTCAAAATCAACATTGTGGTTTGGTATATGGACTGAACTAACAAAACTGACTACACAATAAATGAGAATTGTATGATGACGAATTGTTACATTGATATGCAACTTAGTCTATAGCTAATAAGACTCAGTTTCATGAAAGTAAAGTGACAAAATAATAACTTTATATAAACACGACAGATCTCGTATTATACCAGGTTGAAATAAAGTTCCCTTTGCTATATATTGTGTATCAAAGAGTAGGCTTCAATAAAAAATATAACTTGTGAAGTGCTATAGTATTGATGCTGTTTCGTATAAGTACACAATTAATTTATCTAATGAAAAACACCCGAATGTACCAGTTAGGAAGAATGAATTTAAACACTAATAAAGAAATTAGATACTCACTAGATTATTATTACATTTCCCAACTTAGTGCAAAATTCATAAGGAAATTGAAAATTAAATGGAACAGGTTTTGAAAAACTTGAATTTAATTTCATTTGATGGGGTTTTTGAACAAGCTAAACTTTTTATTAAGAATAATATTTTTCGCTACCTAAAAATGAAAAATATCTTTTTCTTGGGCACCTTATCCGTAGACACGCTATATATATATATATATATATATATATATATATATATATATATATATATATATATATATATATATATAGCGTGTCTACGGATAAGGTGCCCAAGAAAAGATATTTTTTCATATATATATATATATATATATAAATATATATATATATATATATATATATATATATATATATATATATATATATATATATATTATATATACCAAAATATGAAAAATATTTGTATCTTTGAACCATTGATTTCTATTTCTGATTATAATGATACAATCATCCACATCTTTATTACATTGAGATAACCATAAATCAAATAACTGAAATTTAATTAGATGATATTACATCATCATCAAGGTCGCTATCAATGAGCAATGATTTAGACTTTGGACACATGAAATATTTTGAAATAATCATATAATTCTACCCTTTCATAATAACTGTTTTTTTTCTGAAAAAAAAATATATATATATATATATATATTTAAATATATATATATATATATATATATATATATATATATATATATATATATATATATATATATATATATATATATATATATATATATATATATATATATATATATATATATATATATATATATATATATATATATATATATATATATATATATATATATATATATTCTTCAATAAGGTTAATGGGTTCTTGGATCAAAACAGGTTGTATTATGTAAAACTACATTTATTCTCGGTCAACGTTTCGGTCCATGTCTGGACTTCTTCAGGACATATTGAAGACTATGTTACAATACATCATTTTCCACAAATACAATTCAAAAAACTTACAGAATAGCTGAGTTTGAAAAATTGTACTCCTTCCAAGCATCGATTGTGAACGAACATATTATATATATATATATATAAATATATATATATATATATATATATATATATATATATATATATATATATATATATATATATATTATATATATATATATATATATATATATATATATATATAATTTTATAGAATAATAGTAGCTTAAAATAATATCATATCATATAATTTAGTTATTAGCTGCCAGACAGATGTAGAACAGTGATCTGGTTCGAATGGAATCAATATTCAATTGATCCATTATTCATACCTAATATACCGATAAGCACAAGTATCTTGCAGTAAACAAAATGACGATTATTATTTAGATCTCTGTGAGTTTCCATTATACTGTCTAATCACTTGATATCCGGAAGTGATAACTATTATTACTTGTGCAAGAGGTTTTTCTCAGGATGCATTTTTCCCTTGTTTCTACAAGACCCTAACAGATATTCCTATTGATAACAATAAACGGGAAAAATAATGTTCATACACATAGTTAAAACGGGATCAGTTGCCCCAGAACTTTCCTCGCGGAAAAAAATACTGATGGTCTGTCTAGAAGTTTATCGTTCGGAAACATGATTTTTTCCTGTCTCGGGCACAAGTTTCCTTCAATATGATTTCTGTTCAGTATTTCCTACAATCATGATATAGTGCAGTGAAATGTTCTTCTTTGAGATTATAAGGAATCATAAAATCAATTTACATTATATTAATCGATTTGAACTTCATAGCAATTCAATCATTTTGGCAAATGATGACTGATTAGTATGGATTATTGAATTTGTTCTTCCCTCAAACTTTATTCAATCCTAGAAAAATTTTATTTATTTGTTGTTTTTTCTTGAATTTTGAAATGTTCATAGTTATTTTATCTATTCTTTTGATATTTCTATTTTAAATAGATTCAAATATTTTGTTAAAATAATAAATTACGCAGCACTGAGGTCCTATTTGCCTCACTTTTTTTCTTCTTTTTACTTACACATTCTTAACCTCCTAGTCAATTTGGACGGGTGGCAAATACTGCAAAACGTTACATCTCTACATTTAAGTAGAATTTAAGTTAGAAATTGAGGAAAGTAGTTGTCAAAAGGCACCTTTCCAACATCAACTCAATCCATGTGCAAATTAACTCACTAACTCAATCTGAAGGAGCTGCAGAACAACGCAAAACCTTGAAAAACATCTCTACCTGAAAATTACCGCTAAATTTTGATTTTGATAGTTCAGTTTTGTCTCTAGATAACAAATTTAAGATAAAGTCTACACCATTTACCATAATGTACAGCAATATATATATATATATATATATATATATATATATATATATATATATATATATATATATATATATATATATATATATATATATATATATATAATTATTTTTATCTATCTATCTAACTATCTATCTATCTACCTACATATCTATCTAACCCGGCAAACGTTGTTCTGCCATAAAAATTATTTCTATGTATCTGTCTTTCTATATATTCATCTATCTGCTAATGTATCTCTATCTATCTATCTAGATAGTTATCTATCTTTCTATCTATCTATCTATCTATCTATCTATCTATCTATCTATCTATCTACATATCTATCTATCTATCTATCTGACCCGGCAAACGTTGTTATGCCATATAAATTATTTTTATCTATCTAAATAGGGGTTGATCGTAGAGGGGTGCAAATTTAGGGTTGTATATATTTTTGAATGCTGTATCATAAAAAAATAGAACAGAAAATGTTGTCAGAAAAATAAAGAAAAAAATTAAGGGGTGGACTACCCTTAATATTTAGGGGGATGAAAAATAGATTTTGTCGGATTCTCAGACCTAACCGATATGCACACAAAATTTCATGAGAATCGGTTGAGTCATTTCGAAGGAGTTTAACAAATAAAAAATAAGGGTTGATCGTAGAAGGGTAAATATTGAGGATTTTATATATTTTTGTATGCTGTATCATAAAAAAATAAAAACAAAAAATTTTGTCTAAAAAATAAAAATGAAAATTTAGGGGTGGACTACCCTTAACATTTAGGGGAATGAAAAGTAGATGTTGGCCGATTCTCAGACCTACTCAATATGCTCACAAAATTTCATGAGAATCGGTCAAGCCGTTTCGGAGGAGTATGGGCACTAAAACTGTGACAAGAGACTACTATATATATATACCTATATATATATATATATATATATATATATATATATATATATATATATATATATATATATATATATATATATATATATATATATATATAGTAGTAAAACTATTTTTCTTTTTACTCAAGCTTTCGAATATATTCGATGCTTCACCAGGAGTACTGCAAGATATATTATAAAGGAACAACGTGCTATAAAGTTGCAAAACCCATACATACAAGAAGTGAGGCTATTCCCTGTGGATGAATATACAAGAATAAAAAAAGTAGTCTAACTATCAAATTGAACAAATCAATCAATTAATACAAAAAACTTTCTAAAATTTACGACGTGCAAGATGTCTGAGATAATCTGACTATTCGGTAACCAAAAAAAGATCAGACAGGTGAGTTCACCAAGCCAGAAATGCATGATGCACGGTCGCAACACGTTGAAAAAAACTTTGTATTAAGTCATTATGACGTCATAAACAAAACAACTCGACGAACTCATCAACAGGTCTGGATGTCTTCATTTCTCTAACTGCACTAAATCTGCAAAAATTGCGCTCAAACCTCTCATATCCTGCCTTGAATTCATCGTACCTACTAGGTTTCTCTAAATACGTAAATCATTTTTGAATAAATTGATATTTCACATCTCTATTGCTGGTTACTGTCAAATTAACCCATTTAAAGCTAATTGCAAATGCAAATAAATTAGTTGCAAATAATTTTCAGGCTATTCAAGATAAATTCATGCAAACGTCTTTCAAACTTTTGTTGAAACCCATAGATTTGTATAAATTATAACAAATTCCTACACTATTTCCCCAATATTCAGTTCAGGTAGCTCGTAGCAGCTTCAAATCACCTTGAGTTTTAAAAAGTATTCTGAACTATAATTATCATACTCTTCTAGTTAGCTCTCTCATCTAAATGTTCATAATTAGCTTTCACTAAGAATATGTCAAATTTGTTGATTTTCATCATAACCATGACGCATTACATATAGGTACGTTCACTTCTCAAAGGAGAACTAGATGATTAGGAAAAATGGTGATTTCTTGCAAATATTTTAATCATTATGGTATATTTCCAAATGATTTCAACCTGAGTAGATAATAATGATTCTGCATCTTAAAAACATTTCGTTCGAAATGAAAATATGTATAATTAAAGATATATTATATATGTATATATATATATATATATATATATATATATATATATATATTTATATATATATATATATATATATATATATATTAATATATATATATATATTTATATATATATATATATATATATATATATATATATGTATATATATATAATTATTTATTCGAATTGTTGTTGCCTGTGATTTATTTTTAATCTCTTGATAATTATTAGCAATAACAGGCTGGTTGAATCTTAAAAAACTCGATTTAATTAATAAATTGACGTTTCACTATGACATTCATAGTTATTCAAAACTTTTGTGACAAAATTGAAAATTCTTTGACATTTATTAACTTGATAAAATTGAATAGAAAATATTGATCTGTCTTGTTAAAAATTCTTTCAGTCTAATATTAACATTCAAAATTGTTTCATTAGAAGGCAAGGGAAACTACAAAAACCTTTACCTATGTAATGTTCGAAAATAATAATAATAGGGTACTATTTATTTAACAGAAAGAAATTAGTCACGGGAAAATATTAAAAAAGTAGAGCAGAATTATCGGAATAGAACGTTTATATGGAAGCAGCCGTTGACACGTGTTTCGGACTCTTTGGTCCTCATCAGAACGGCGTAGCTAAGTATTGGATTGAAAATTTGGAGATGAAAATAGTTTAATAAATAAAATCCTCTGTTATGGAAGAAAATCACTTACTTGTGGTTTATTGTTTGAACTCTCCGGTATGGAAGATTTGGTCAAACTTTGCCACGCCGTTCTGATGAGGACCAAAGAGTCCGAAACACGTGTCAACGGCTGCTTCCATATAAACGTTCTATTCCGATAATTCTGCTCTACTTTTTTAATATTTTCCCGTGACTAATTTCTTTCTGTTAAATAAATAGTACCCTATTATTATTATTTTCGAACATTACATAGGTAAAGGTTTCTGTAGTTTCCCTTGCCTTCTAATGAAACAATTTTGAATGTTAATATTAGACTGAAAGAATTTTTAACAAGACAGATCAATATTTTCTATTCAATTTTATCAAGTTAATAAATGTCAAAGAATTTTCAATTTTGTCACAAAAGTTTTGAATAACTATGAATGTCATAGTGAAACGTCAATTTATTAATTAAATCGAGTTTTTTAAGATTCAACCAGCCTGTTATTGCTAATAATTATCAAGAGATTATATATATATATATATATATATATATATATATATATATATATATATATATATATATATATATATATATATATATATATATATATATATATATATATATATATATATATATAAATATTGTGTTTTGTTAATAGAGCTATTTTGAACGTCGATTTGAATGAAATTTTCGATCCTAATATACGAAAATATTTGAGAGCATTTTTAATAGTAGTAAGTATCATGTACGTGGATTATTCATCTGAAAAAATTCTCATATATAAGTATATAAAAAGAAAAAATTACTTTTTTTCGAAACTTCTACAATAATTGAAGTACTTTAGTCTCAACTTGTCAGATACTTTGCAACAGCAACGCCAAGTTCGTTTAGGGTTTATTGAGCATATTTCATATTAACTTATTTGTGATGTTAGAATTTGTTGTCGCACAAGATTTTTTAAGTTTCATCCAAGACTGCAGAACTAATGAGGAACCATAAACTAGAAATTTCTACTATTTATAAACCGTAACTACTGGTCACGATTTTATAGCATCTTCATAGTTTTCTCTTTCTTCACCTTAGGTACTGATATCTGTATCAGTCTTCGAACTACTTGGGATAGATTAAATCAAGGATATATCATAAATTATAGTAATAGTCGATGCGAAAAACTGTTGAATTTTTTTGTGACGTCATAATGTTGAAGGAATTTCTCTATTGTAGTGTCAACGGCTACGTGTAAATTGACTGAAAATATTCGAAATTTATTGCTAAAAATTATTTACAATGGGTACTTTTATTTATTCATATAGTAATAAAGAATTTATCAAGGCTTATTCCAATTACATATGTAATACATCTTGTAGAACATTTAAAATCACTTTTTGGGGAGTTGTCTTTGTAGTATTCGTACATAATGGTACGAAGTAGGCAAGATAAATTTTTAGGTTTGACATTTCTGATATATTTTTTAATATATTGACTATAACAGCAAGATTTAATTGATTAAAAGCTAGAAAAATGTATCAGCTATGTGTTACAATTAATAGAAATTATGATTGTGACTTCACATGCACTTCTGTTCGTTCGGGAATTGTCGACGTGTTTTTGGTACTGGATTCAAAAATTTATTTTTTATTGAAAAAACTCTCTTTCGCAAACGTCTGAAAATGACGAGTTTTTTAACACCTGTTCTCAATGTTGAAGCTTGATTTCACAGAAGTCCTTTTGTTTTTACTTCTTTGCCCGGTCGTGAGCGTACAAAAAAGTACACTTTTTTGTACTCTGACGTCAATATCAAGAACGTCGGGCGGCGTACATTTGGGTTCCAAATCCGACATAATGTAATTTGTAAGTAAAATTTTATATATTTTAATACAATAACAAGTCATTTCTTAATACTCGGGTACTAACCAGAAACGTACAGTCCTATAATGCGTAGATAAGTGACTTTCAATGTTTCTGACAATTATTTTGTTGAATTGTCAAATTTGTGTTGATATCTAAAAAACTAGTAAGCAAAGCAATCTAGTTTTACGTTCCTTCACATCTAATCCTTTTTAAAAATGTCATCTTAATTTTATCGTTTGAACACTGTTTGCGGAAAGAATAGCATGTTTTATTCGGAGAAAAACACTTTTTTTGGCTCGACTAAGACATTTAGTCTCGCTACAAAAAGTATCACTTTTACTCCTAATAGAACAATATACTATTTTGTTGAAGCGAGAAAAAAACTAAAAATAGTTTTGTTATCAAACGTAGGTATCTTTACATTTATTCAAAAAAATATTTTTTCATAAACACAATTATTAGAAATATTATATTCAAATATCCATCCTACGATGACTAAATTTCAAGCAAAATAAAAAATAACTACTGGAATTGTCTGAAGGGCGAATGTTTTCATAAAATTAACTGAAAACAAGCTAGCAGACAGGTCAACAATCCATGATTCAAATAAGGAGAATCTCGAATATAGAAGCCCATGTAATGGTAGCAACCCTCACAGGTTTCCCATTAACTAATGGGACCGGTAGCGACGAAAACGACTTCGAGATGAAACTATTTCCATAATGTTCTCGGATGGTATTTTGTCTAAATGACCGAATACAAATGGATTAGCATTCTAGATAATTTGAACAGATATTATTTTATCATAAATGACAGGCCGTTTTTCTTTCATGGTTGGGAATGATTTCAGTGAATGTTCCTGAAATATAAAACGAAAAGGACTTTCAATTATTCAACTACTGGACACTGAAGAACAAATATATGAAGAAAGATTGACAATCAGATCATCATATATTAGCCAAGTTTATAAAAGACTAGAGGTGTCGTGGGACACCCTGTTGGAACCAATTTACTTTCAATATATACAGTGTGTTTCCAAAAAATTCCGAAAGTTTTTAGAGGGTGATTCCTTGAAAATTAAAGGGGAGTCTTTCATGTATAAAAAAGCTCTTAGGCCTGGCCTCGAAAAGCTACACGTTTCCAAAAGTGAACGTTAGTATAACGTTTCATATTGAAGATTTAAAAACTACCACATAAAAATCAAAGCGAGTTGACAGCCACATACTCGATTTTTTCGATTCCATTTGCTGAAGATCCGTTCTTGAATGATGTTGAATTTCAGTTTTTTACTAAGACTGTATTCTTTTTTCGAAAAAATGCAAGAGTTGAAAAAGTTTAGCACTAATTCTTTTCAACAGATATTTTTAAAACACGAAATTTTATTTGTTACTCTTTCAAAAGATCCTAACAAAATTAAGAAAATATTCATTAGGTAGCCTTTTTATTGATAGAACACGCCAACAAAATACCTTTTCACAACAATTTCAAGAAAAAAATTCAAAACATTTTTTTTCCATTTTTGGAAGTGTGCAACTTCTCAAAAACAGGCCTTAAAGTATTTGTTCACCCTCTTTTATTTTTGACAAGGAATCATCCCCTAACATCTTTCGAATTTTCTTGGAAGCACCTTGTATATATAATATATTAAATAAAGCAGTTACAATGAAATAAATTAACAAAGTCTTAGAATAATTCAATGAAAAAAGTTTGAGAGTAATTAAATGAAAAAAAAAATGGTGATAAAATTCTAATCAACAATTTTATTTAAGTTATGAAAATATATATTTTATCCTTAATTATTACAAAATTATCAAGTAAGTATGCAATCATTCAGTATATTCAATCAAAGTAATGATTCGTGTGTGCTAACTAAATTAGGACAGATATGTTTGCGTTTCAAATTTATGTCAGTATCCCTAAAAACCTACATTGATAGTGGTATTTTATCTTGTTGATTTTACTGGATCATTGTTAATTCTTAAATCAAATTCATTGAAAAAAATTATAACAATTGCTCTGAGTTTTCATCAGGCGGAGAGTTGCTGTTAAAATTACTACTTTTTTTGTATGAACAAAAGTGTTAATAATTTTTTTTATTATTCATTCTGATTCCTGATTATTATTAAACTAGTAGATAGTAAATAGTAGATCTATAATAAAACACTGATATTATACACATATCTCCATATTAGTATATGTAGAGTATCTTACTAAAATTTGCAAGTATTTTCACAATTCATTTTTAATTAATTAAATAACAACAATACGCATATACTAATACAGCTGATGATCACGCCTATTATCACCACTGCCATGACAGTCGTGTCGGCAACAGTTTTAGGCCTATCTTTCATTCGCCCAGTGGAGTGTCATGTGCGATAAGGAATTTCGATCTCATATTTCATATTTTGTGAATTGAAAAAACGAAGGGGAATGGTTCTGTTATTTTTCATTGAGGAACAAGATTTTCCTAATACTTTTTCAACATTCATTCTTCAAGGTAGAATGTTAGAAAATTCGACATCCGTGTCACACACGATGAAAAACTAGACAGTCTGTATCTTGCATTGTCAGGTATGGACAATTGGAAAAACATATAATCAGATCGGTGTTTGGTATAAACCCGAAATAAGGTATCTCTTGTTTTTAGATATATTAAAAATCTTTGAACATAGTCTAATCTTCAAACATATTATTATTATAATAAAAAAATGTTAAAAAAAATCGTTTGTGACTTTTATACACCATTAATATTAATAAGAAACTATTCACGTTAAATTAACTAAAATCAAAAGTTCATAAGAGTATAATTGAGGTTATAAAAGATATAGGTCTTCAATAGAACCCAGCTAAACCGGCGTTCATATTCCGGGAGTAAAAAGTCCCATAGATCGTTTCTAAAAAAAATTCTGAACTCCTTTAATAATTTTGAGTTTGCATTTTACAAAAATAAATATGTTTCAAGCATTATCTCACAAAATCTCTACTTGCTTATTCAGCATTGGCTTTCAAATATCTCCATAACAAATAAAAATTTTAATCATCAAATTGAAGGGGAAATTATGTATCCTATTCTATTCTCGATAATCAATACCTCAAATAACTTACATAAAAATTATTTGAATTATAAAATTATCAAAAGCCTAGATGATTTGAATTTCTAAAATATTCTGAAAAATATTGAGATTCTGACTGATATTAGCCACAGGGGCGTAGATAGTTAGATACCGCCGTATTTGCCGTATCATAATAAGGAGCCCCCTGGCTGCAGTGGCCTGAAAGTGTGTAAGCAAAAATTCGTTAAATGTTCAAAAATTTTCCAAAATTACAAAACTCAAAATTGGAATCTGTTTTTCACCCCACTGATAGAAAAAATGTCTCACAGGAAGCTAACATTTTACTACGTAATCTTTTGAATATACTGAGCGAAATACGAAATCAATTCATTCCATGGTTTGCTGAACGAGTCTCGAGGTCTAGAAAAAGAGTGGAGAGTAACAACTGTTTTCAAAAATAAAAGAAGGACGATAACCTCGTTTGATGGATGAGTTATCAGAAACAAAGTAATTAAAAATTTTGCAAAAAACTGAATGCTGAATACAGTAGGGACACGTCGTTTGATTTCTATAAAAAATTAATTGCTTCGAAAACAAACTTAAAATCTGATATTCAGAAAATTCATTTCATTAGGGAACTCATAGAATTATTGAGGATAAAATTAAATAGCTTTGCATCCAGTTTCCGGAGGTAACAACGGCATACTTTCTATTCTTGACCTTTCCGGTTACAATTGCAACAGCTGAAAGAAGTTTTTGGAAATTAAAACTGATAAAAGAGTATCTGAGGACTTCTATGCAACAGGTTAGGCTATAGGACTTCTCACTATTGTTCATAGAGACCGAAAATTGAGAAAACTAAAATCCTCTTCAGCTATGAATGATGTAATAAATAAGTTCACCAAACAAAAGGCAAGAAAAGTTTATATTTGATTTGAATTGTTTGACTAGCTTACAGGGCCGGATTAACCCTGTCCGGGCTCCTAGACAACAACCCTGTCCGGGCCCCAGGTCTTTTCAAGTTGATAAAGGGATGTAAGTAACTTCCAGATGATCGACTCCAGGTATCATGTTACAAAGTCTTATGTGATATTGCAACAACATGGTTACTTTGACTTGATGCTGCAGCATCACTTTACCTGACTCGTTAGCTTTATTGAAATGGTCTTAATGAATAGGTTATAGATAAGTGATGAATGATGATCCAGGTTGCATGATGGGTTAGGAAAGAGAAATGAGACGGACGCGGTTTTCAATTTAACCTTGTTAAACGTAGGGGAGAACGGGTACAAAAGTAACATTTTGTACTTTCGCCTTGGTTTCTCGTTAGGTGTTATTATTTCGGTGAAATTGATATAGCCATACATAAATTCCGTTTATGTTCTATACATTAGCATCTTAAATTACCTTATTATTGTGTATTCTGCATGAATCACATAAACTTTAAAAAAAAATTGTCATTTGTTACTTTCGACCACGTTGGCGGGCCGAAAGTAACACGCTGTGGGTCGAAAGTAACAGGGCAAATGGGATTGTAATGAATATGATACGACATATTTAATCAAACAAATATTTAATGGAAAATTCAGTGTCAGTCTTCTCTATTCAGACTCGCAATTATGGCACACATAATTCATTGACGCATTCAGTACCTATGAGACCACATTTTGCATTCGAAACAATGTAAACATTGCTTATTCAGTCGACTATTGCTAAAATTTTCTAAACAAACGAGGTAGAAGCAATCTTCGTCGTCAAATTTATTTTCCTTGTCTACAACTGCGCTAGTATTTCTAGCTCAAATTTTTTTATATATCTATGCAATGTAACATGGCAGATATTCAATTTTTTTGCCATGGCTCTAATTTTTTCACCATCATTAATTAAAATGCTCTTCAGCCGCTTTTCGTTAACTTCCATGTTAGTTGTTATTCGTGCGGTGGTTATTATGCGTTGTCGCAGCATTTTGTTGAAATAAACACACACACATAAAAAGTTTACTTAGAGTAAATCAATACCGGGACGAAAGTAACATGTTACTTATGTACCCATAGGGCTGAGTTACTTTTGTACCCTACAGCATTTTTGTTAGAACATGAAAGATAACCTTGAAACGGAACATGCTAGACAAAAACGAATTTGAGCACTGTAAAATCAATCTAATCGAGTATCAATATGCAAATATTCAGATTAATATTATCCCTTTAATACTACATAAACATTAAATAAGTAAACGTCAAGAAATTCACTTTTGATTTGTGAAATCACGTAGCGTCCTCTCACACGATCTAACAGTGCGTGGCGCGAGCGTCGATTGAATGCAACTGAAGGTGGCGCCACTGGCTATCACCTGAAACCTACAGAGCATTTGTTACTTTCGACCCGCCGTTACTTTTGTACCCGGTCTCCCCTAATAAAATCCAATAAACGAAAGAAAATAGTTTTGTGAAATACAAATTCCAAGATATTTAGGTATTGGTTTTGCACAGTACAGTAAGTTTAAATATTATTTTTTTTAGGAACAAAATCGTTTAAAATATCTTGGAAGTTGACCCTTTCTAATACATCATTTTCAATGGCCATTATCGACAATGAATTCAAACGGTTCTTAGACATTGTTAACTAAGACAGTTTATTAGTTCTACTACTCGAAACTAGATGGTTCTTTATGTATGAAGTATTTCATCAATTGACAACATGCGTCAAAAGAAAGCAATAATATTATTGAGGAATTTCATACAAATTTTCAAATAAAATTTTCATTCGATGAAATTTTATTTTTCTTGGTGAGTGTACGGGCCCCCAATCGATGCGGGGCCCCTAGGCAGTTGGCTACTCTGCCTAATGGTTAATCCGGCCCTGCTTGCTTAGTTCCTAGGCCTAGGAGTATTAATTATAAGTAATAACGTATACCTAATCAATATATAATTATTGTCATTCAATGCGAGCGTTTTTGTTCCTTTTGTGAAAAACCTTGAC
>JARQZK010000906.1:0-111053 GCA_030704885.1 Cynegetis impunctata | reverse complement strand
GGAAGAGAGGGTGAGATTTTCACAATTTTTTTCCAACGGAAAAATAGGAATCGACATTATTCTCTTCATAGCACGCTTAGTTTTGATGCTGGGAACTTTTATGAAAAATAAAAATAAAGGTTTTTTAAAGGACTTAAAAAAAAGTTTTGGAGAGTTTTGGAAAAATGCGTTGGTTTTTGGTTATTGTACGTAGAAACTTTCCATTTTGGCGATTGAAAATACCAGTCAACTTTCAACAAGCAATAATTCCATTTGTATTGGATCTGCATACATCACAAATACACAATTTGCTTTGTTTTTTTATAAGCTATAAATTTGCTCTCTACATTATTTTCGAAAGAATGCATATTTTTTCAGTTATTCGCGAAAAAGAATCTGAAAACGTGTTTTTTTGCCTGATAACCGAATATGTGGAAAAGTATTGACTTTCAGAAAAAACTTCATAGAACAAAAGATGTTTAGAATTAGTCAATTTATCGATTCCGTGCCTATTTTCAATCCCAAGAAGGGGTGGCATCCACCCCCAGGGAAAAAGCAACCACTGCCACAGGGTAGACTTTGAGGTAGATGGTAACTAGAATCTAAATCCAATTTTAAATGAAAATCGGTACTGTATGGGATAAATACACGGGAAAATGGTCATTGACTGGACTGAATGTAACTGTTTGAAATGCATCTAAACGTCAAGTGACGCCGACTCGATATCTGCATACAGCTGCTTCAATCTAATTAGATCTCCTTAATGGAGCTAATTTTTTGAATTCTTGAAGAATTTTCCATGTTCACTTTATGTAATATATGAAATTAATCATGGCCAACTTGAATATTCTTCATGAATTGATAGTCAAGTGTCATTAAAAATACAATTTTTCATTATGTGACACAAAAGTAGTGATTTTGGAGACAGGTCTCGTTCACATTACTATAAATGCTCCGAGGGTGTTAAAAATTTTGAGTAGCTTTTATCTGGTATTCTTCATATACTAATATAATGAAAATAATGCAGCGCAAAATAGTATAAGCGTTAACTCTAACGAAGAATTTCTTTCAAGAGCCCCACATTAACTGTTTTATTTTGATTCGAATTATTTATTCAATATTCTGATTCCAGTATTCACTGAAGAAAAAAGAAAGAGCCAACTGATACTTAAATGAAATGTTGCAGA
This sequence comes from Cynegetis impunctata, assembly GCA_030704885.1. NCBI lineage: Eukaryota > Metazoa > Arthropoda > Insecta > Coleoptera > Coccinellidae > Cynegetis > Cynegetis impunctata. The sequence continues at coordinate 109,887 of JARQZK010000906.1, read as the reverse complement.
GATAGTGAAATATCACTAGTGTTGTGAAAAATTGGAAAAAAAAACTTATTGGGGGGACATAAAAAATTACATCACAAGGGGGAGGGGGGGCAACATAGTGTGACAAAGTGGGGACGAGTCATTAACTGCGTGACGACACATATCTATAAAATTAAAATTCAAACTTAAACTTCAACAAAAAAATCCCAAATATGTAAAGTCACTCTAGGGGCGGGGGTCACATATATCTGACGTCACACTATTGTCCAGTGACAAGGACGTGGGGATCTACAAAAATCATTCTTGTATTGTATAATTTATCTATGGCCCCATGTGGGAGGTACTAGGAAATTTGTATTTTTAGATGAATATTTTAAAGAGCTACCATTTACTCTCGAAGTAAGTATGTCATTTATAAATAATTCTGAATTTTTTATCATTTGATTTAATTAAACGTTTTTATTTTATTTCATTGTGCCTGCTATTTAATAGCGAAAGAAACTTCGTTCCAACTGGGTCCCCCCAGGACACCTTCCGTCTTTTTTAAAATGGTGGGTGTGTTCTGATAAAGGAGAAATAATAATAATACACTAAGGTAGGTATATGTAGGTATATGAGAGTATTGCAAGAATTAATACTTAGTATAATCGGTTTCGGAGAAAGTTCTAGTGTTAATAATATAAAGTTTGTAATATTGTAAATAAAACTTCACAGTTTTTGATTTTCACTATATTTTGTTAACATGACAATTGTTTTGCCAATACGCAGTTGCTTCTTCAGATGTATAATACATACTAACTTTTACAACGAGAATATTGAAAGGTGAAAGAAGGGAATATACAATAAGAATGTGCAAACTGTTAATGGCACAAATATTTAATATCACATCTAGAAAAGATTTAACAACAGTGAACTATTCATATCTAATTGGTCACTTAACAAATTATTGGATTGTTTCATAATATAATTGAGTTTATAGCCTTTCTTTTCTATATGCAATATTTCAAATTCACTATTAAAAATATGATTTTGTTCTAGGAGATGTGATGCATAAGTAGGATCTAATTTTTCCTTGTCTTAACTTCGTTTATGTTCTGATATTCGAACTCCAAAGTTCCTGCCAGTTTGGCCAACATGAACTTTAGGACATGAACTACAAGTGAGCTTATAGATCCCTGATTTATTTTGTTGTGTAGTTTGAAAAAAAATTAAAAAATTCAAAAGATAAAACTACATAACAAAATGAATCAGGGATCTATAAGCTAACTTGTGGTTAATGTCCTAAAGTATATGTTGACCAAACTGACAGGAACTTTGGATTTCGAATATCAGGGGCCCGTTTCTCGAAAGTATTAGTTTACTAGTTTATGAGTTAATAGCTATCAGTGTAAAAAATAATAGTACTGCTAAATTGCGTTTCTCTATTTATTTTTTATGAGTCGTAAATCAATGTAGCTATTTTTATGAGTTTACGAGTGTCAAACAAAAATTGGTTGTCAAAGTCCTAATAAACACATTTAAAAATGTTAGGAAAAACCTATTTAAAGTGCCTAATAATGTCTTGAAGTCTTTGTTCTGTATTGTTTTGCACTGACTCTACGAAAACTACATCATTTACATCAATGTTTTGTACAATTTCTGGAAGTCTTTCATTGTTGGGGATCTCCTCACTTCTAATAAATTTGCAAAGTGTAACACAACAGCTAAAAACATCGCAAGCAAAATTAGGATTTACTCGAAGGTGTTGCAGGCACGGAAACTTTTCTTTCAATATTCCAATGGCGTTTTCAATGAATCGCCTAGTAGATTTATGGCTTTGTAACAAACGGGACTCAGCTTCATTGTTATTTCTCATCACTGGAGGAATAAGCCATTCTTTTAGTGGATATGCACTATCCCCAAGTATTATTCCGTTAGGCAATGGTTCGCCACCGCCATTTTCCATGCGTGCATGTATAAACACTAGTTCTTAGCACACGCGCATCAATGCACGCTCCTGGCCCAATTGCTAGTGAATAAAAAAAATCATAATTCGGGCCACATATAACCATTGCATTAATGGAATGGTTACCATGTCTGTCGACAAGGCTGGTTCGTTTTGGGATGGAGCATCTATGTTTATAAGGGTCCATCTATACACCCACATACCATAGGCATTCCTCTTATAGCATAAACACTGCTGCACAACATCTTCCATATTTTCAGGCCATTTAACAACAATTGACGAAACACATATTTGCTACGATCGCGTTTACAACACTTGCCACACTCCTACACACGCTAGCCTTTGATACTCCATGCATTGTCTGCGACAGCATGATACTGTGCCCCTGTTCCAAACCAATGTAATGCAATTGCAACCTGGATTCTTGAAGAAAGTGCTTTGCTGCGACGTGTTGCCTCTCCAAATGAGACTCTAGACGGTCCACTAGATTAATAAAATTTTTGTGCTGTCATTCTAAATCTTTCATTAAATTGATACGTTTCTTCCATTATTTCATAATTATCCTTTCTCTATATATTTTGGCGTTTCTCACAAGAACTGCAAATGTTTCGTCATCTGAACTCTCAGAAGAGGACATTTCTACAGATGTACGACTTGCTGGTGGGAAAATTTTAAAGCGTTAACAGTTACAGATAGTTGTATTTATAAGTGTCACCGGACTTATAGAAAAGTCACTCATAATAATAGTAATTTTTATTGGTTGACAGGTTTGAGAAACAAAATAGCTATTAGTACTAGACTACTGCACTCATAAAAAGTTTTAATAACTATTAACTATTAAAATAGATTGCCAGTTTCGAGAAACGCTCTCTATTAAAAATCACTAATATTATTAGTTCCCTGACTATTATTAATAGTTATGAGTGCTTTGAGAAACAGGCCCCAGAACATAAAAGAAGTTACGACAAGGAAAAAGTAGATTCTACGTATGCATCACATCTCCTAGAGCAAAATCATATCTTCAATAGTGAATTTGAAATATTACATATAGAAAAGAAAGGCTATAAACTCAATTTATTAGAAGCTCTTGAAATTAATAGTATGAAACAATCCAATAATTTTTTAAGCGACCAATTAGATATGAATAGTTCACCGTTGTTAAATATTTTCTAGATGTAATATTGAATATTTGTGCCTATTGTGTTTTCCCAAGTCATTAACAGTTTGTACTTTCTCCCTGCTAAGTGATTTCGTTTAGTTTTTTCCCATTTTTATTGTATATTCCCTTCTTTCATCTTTCAATATACTCGTTGTAAAAGTTAGTATGTATTATACATCTGAAGAAGCCACTGTGTGTTAACAAAATATAGTGAAAATCAAAAACTGTGAAATTTTATTTACAATATTAAAATGGATTTTCATCAAGTATCGGCCCAATCAATTATTTGTATAAAGTTTGTATATATTTTGTATGGAAATGTGGTTTCGATTTGTTGTTTTGTTGTTTGATTTTTAATGTTTCACATTGTTTAGTTCTTATATTTTTCACTTTGTCAATAAATTGTATAATTTTAAAGGCAATAAAACATATTTTGAAATGACTTAATAATGGATAAACTATTGATATTTAAAATAAAAACACTTGGCATTAAGTTTCACAAATATATTGAATAAAAATTAACAATTACATTAGTCAACTAGTTTCGCGTTATGGGCCCATTATCAAGACTGAACAGAAAAATACTTAACAAGCTCATTTATAATATTGATTGTAGTAGAGGGGAAATTTGGTATTCAACTTGTTCATTTACGATGGGATAATTCCTCTTAATGGCACTACTAATTTCTAAAATTTCCAACAGGTCAAGACGTTTGCCCTTTTCACCTGGGTGGAGGCATATCATTTTCTCGAAGTCGATGAAATGGTTAAATTTTCGAGAAAACGATATGCCTCCACCCAGGTGAAAAGGGCAAACGTCTTGACCTGTTGGAAATTTTAGAAATTAGTAGTGCCATTAAGAGGAATTACCCCATCGTAAATGAACAAGTTGAATACCAAATTTCCCCTCTACTACAATCAATATTATAAATGAGCTTGTTAAGTATTTTTCTGTTCAGTCTTGATAATGGGCCCATAACCCGAAACTAGTTGACTAATGTAATTGTTAATTTTTATTCAATATATTTGTGAAACTTAAAGCCAAGTGTTTTTATTTTAAATATCAATATTTAATCATGTTTCACCAAGTGATAAGCGAAACTTCAATATTAGTTATTAATGGATAAACCATAATTTTCAAAATTAATTCCGTTAGAGCAATTAACTATTTGACACCATCAATTCAAGTGAACGAAGAAAATCTGTATATTCAGTTATTTTCAAGTTCTAATAGCTTTGATAAATGATTTTTAGAAAATATAATCATTTCACATTAAATTTCCGATGATGATCTCACTCTGACAATCTGACATCAAAATAACAAATAAAGTTATACGATATACGTCTCTCGCTCACAATAAATCACCACCCACGCGAACGCTGAACAAAAATTAATTTTCTAATTTATTGCCCGTTAAAAAAATATGTTTTGACGGAAGCATGCCGATACAGGATGTAATTATTGAACGTGATGGGAGGCACTACCTATTTCCTGTTTTTCGCACACAAATTCAGCTATAGTAGTATTCACGATTTCAGGTTTTCAGTCACGCACTTGAACTGAATCTCTCTGCACAGGCCGTCGTCCTTCCATGTGGCATATCGTTGCGGTTATGCGGACAAGTTATTTTCGAACATTCATAAATCATTCATCTCATCGGAGAAGTGTACGAAATGGAATTATGCTTGCACATTAGTTGAGAGCAATTGGTTGAAGTTATACCAACGCAAAGCAGTAATTCGTTATTAAAAATTTTTATGACTGAAATTCATTTGCAAACGCATCGAAGCAGCACGTAGTAATAACTCATTTTGAGGTTATGTTAATGCAGCGTTTCTCAACTTTTCAGGATTCGCGGCCCAACTATCAATCATAATTTTCATTGCGCCCCCTGAATATAATAAAATGAATAAAATAATTATCCATTTATTACGTGAGGTGTTTAGGGGGGGGGAGTCGAGAGAAATCTCACTCAATCTCATGTGGGGGAGGGGGTGGTCTCGACAAATATCACGTAGGTAATTTTTTCCAGCAAGAAACAGTATAAAATTTCGAGAAAACTGGTTTAAATTAAGTAAAAAATGTTTCTCCACTAAATTATGGCTAAATCATATATAATAATATTTATTGCGGCTTAATTATACATCAATTTTATTTTCTCCACATTTCAATAAACATTAGATACTATTTCACTTGAACTAATAGAATTTTTTATCAAGTAAGTAATGGCGGAATAAAAAGAGTTAAAGTAGTATTCACACTAGAGATATTTCATGAGTCTCCGTTGATTGAATTAGAGTGAATATTTTCTTACAAATTTCAGTAGTTCCTATTTAGCAGTGGCGGCTCGTGAGGTTTTGGTTTGAGGAGGCTACAAGAGGTGTTAAAAAATACACCATAGGCGAAAATTTTTAGGATTTCAAGGTCAACCGCCTTATAATTTAAAGAAAATCAAAGTAAAACAAGCACCCTAAGCTATTAATTTGTTTTCACTTTCGAGTGTCTACCTTGAGACCTACAACTCCTATTTACAATATTCACGAAAACTCTTCTCAGCCAATTAATCAATTCATCTATTCATCAAATTTACCTACCCACCTACTTAACGAATTTGTTAACAGCTGGTGAGAGCAAATAAAAAGTTATTATATATTTTTGAAGATTAGCGGGATTCTGCGATCTTTAACGTTAGCAAAATGATCTATAATATCCTCATAAATTTTTTTGTCTTTCGCCAGAAGTTTTACCAATTCCTTTTCAATAGACAACAAACTAATATTTTTCAAACGATCCTGGCTCATTGAATTTCGTAAATAAATTTTAATTCTCTTAAGAGTGGAAAACGAGCGCTCTACGGAAGCCGATGTCACCGGGATAGAAACAATTAGACATAAGAGTTTATAAACTTGGCGTAAATCTTGATTCAAATCATTATCAAAAAGGTATTTAATAGTCCTCACATGATTTTCATTTTGCCCCAAAATTTCATTGTCATTATAAACAACACACACTTCACTTTTTATGGCCACCTTATCAAAAAAAGTGTATTTTTGACATAAATTTTCCAAAAAGTTATCTGGAAAATTAGCCGAAAATCCGATTAACAAATTTTTATTGAGTAAGTCGAAGAAATGCAGTTCTTTCAAATCAGAGAACCTTATTTCTATTTGACCCCTAATAGTATCCAAAATTTCATAAAATATTTGCTTATAGTGAAGCTCCATATCTGCGTAACTGAATTTCTTTCGTTTTGGGATAAATTGAGTCGTATCATCAGTAGTTTGAAATACAGAAAATAGTTTTTTAAAATAAACTTCAGCACGAAATTCTGCAATATTTTCCAAAAGAAACTTGAGCCGATTTCGTGAGTAAATTACATCTGAAAACTTGTTCTGTAAGATTTGAAAAAGTATTTCTGTTTGTTCCAAAATTAATTTAAAGAAGTTTAAAAAATATATAAATTCCTTATCTTGTAAGTAAGATATTAATCCGCGTGCTGTTACTTTATCGGTGAAAAATTCCTCACTTTCAACTAGGTATAGAATTAAATCCTCAAATCCTAAGCGGCCCCAAACAGAGACATTTTCACTAGTAAAAAGTAAACACTGCCAACAAAATAATTTATTTTTTACCTGTGATCCGGTTAGCCAAGGATGTCTCTCATAATTCCTTGTATTAAAACCGTGGTTTTGTTGTCTGTTACGCTGCACCAAATTGTTTAATTCAGGGGTAGGTCGTAATGTTTTTATCAAAACTTCATCCTCATAACTTAGTGCACTAAAGTTATGGGATAACAAATATTCCACTAAGTCACCATTGAAATTTTTGAAATTAACTTCATTAACCAAACTCATTTTAAAACAATACGCGAGCAATATAAATAAACACGCTGCCATTAGTAACTACGATCACACTACGATTCAATTCCAACGAATTCACTCGATGTCACGCGAAATTCTATAGTTGTGATTGGTCGACATTGTATGAGACTGATTTCCTATCCGTGTTGCCATTACATGTGTTTTGCTTTTTTATTGCAATGAAGTATTCATTCGGAGTATTTGCACCGTTGTTTGCTTTTCTGTGGCAGGCATAATGAACGTTGAGAATATACCTTTCTAAGCCTTCCGCAGCGTTGCCACAAATCTTGAAATGAATGCAATGCAGTAAATGTAAATACCTTCTATCTTAATTAATAAATTATATTATATAATGTAGGTTGAAAGGAAGGTAGATGCATAAAATAATATGATTTTGCTTAATATGAATATGCTGAATGCTGACTATTCAATATAATATATAAGTGATACACGGAATATTATTGAGGAGGCTTAGCCTCCTTTGACTAGCCGCCCCTGCTATTTAGGTATTTTATTGTTACTTAATCTCATTATGATTCTATGCTACGTCATTGAAAATATTAAATAATACCAGTCTTAAATAGAAAAATTATAAAAAAATGGTTTTTTTGAATATACGCATTAAAAAAAATCTCACGTGAGATTCGAGGAGGGGGAAGGGGTTCGAGCAAAATCTCATTACATCTCCAAGGGGGGAAGGGGGATCGAAAAATCGCCAAAATTATCTCACGTAATTAATGGATGCCCCCTAACGTATTTTAAGTTTTTCGGCCCTAACCCAATTGGGATATGACATTCCAGCTGACGCACTTTAGTGACCAGGGGTGTATTCGCGTTGGGCGCTTACACGCTTTAAGCGCTCACGCTTAGAAGCACAGATTATTGGCGTTCGTGTTGGCCTACTAGCGCTTAGAGACGCTCACGCTTTGGCTTTGAGCATTAAAGTTGAATGTCAGATCTTCTTTTTAAGCTTAAGTCAGCAAATGCCCGATAGTTCACGCAAATACTGTGCTTTAAAATTTCCCTACAAATTTATTAATTATCGACAACAAAAGTTAGGTTAGCTTACGCTTAGTGTTAAGCGTTTGTGAGCGCGAGTCGACCACAGAGATCGAAGCTTATAAGCGTGTAAGCGCCCAACGCGAATGCACCCCAGATGGATGAAGTTTTTATTATCAACGTTAACATATGCAATTGAATCGATTATTTCTTGAAGAGTCTGAGTGATATTTGCTAGTTTTGAGAAAACTGAAAAACATGTTTATTTTTGTAAATCCCTGACATTTCTTACGTTTTATTTTTTTCATTCATAGTATGGCCCACTCAAAGCTGCAAACTAGTAATACCGAGGATTGCTTTTCATTTTTTTTATAATGCAGAATTTTCAAATTCTTTTCAGAAATGTACATATTTCTTCTAGAAATATACTCATTTATGTTCCTTTTTATTTTAGTTATATAAAATTTATGTTTTAAATACATAATACACGAACATATATGTTCGTGAAGCTTCGAACGCTCAATTGTGGCGATACGCTTCGCGGATCGGAACAAAACTCTCCTTATGTACTTTAACGTTATTTGTGCCGTACGGCGGAGAACTACATTATTTTCTGCAATTAGCACAAAAAATTGGAAGTTCGTAATAACGCATGCAATCTCACGAAGATCAAAATTATACGTTCTGTATTATATATGAGTTTTTATATTCTGCGAATCGAAAAAACTCTCATAACTACACAACAAATATTAATACGAATAACTATTGATTATTGCATAATTCAAAAACCGAATTAAATGAAGAATCAACCTAAAATTCATAATTACCTAATTCAAAATTATTTAAGCAAAACTTATCGACCAGTCATAATTATATTGAAAAAGAGGGTAAAGGTGGGATTCATCTCAACGCCATCCAAGAGACAAAGTGACACAAAAATTCACCCAATCGTACGTAACGAATTCATGTTGTGTTTTTTCATCATTTATCGTGCGAACTATATAAATGAAGCTGGTTTCAGTAGGTTAATCAAAGCGTATGAACTCTGTGAAGTAGTTAAAATAGCACGAAATGTATGTGGAATTTCAGAATGTGTTTGTTTTTAAAAGATCAATTAACATTACGAACATTTAAACTTCAGCCTCCCAATCATCGCTTACTCTTGGAGGCCTCGGTAGACCAGCGGTAAGGCGTACCGCTTGTAAGCCGAGGATGTGGGTTCGAGTCCCACCTTGCTCTTGGGTGTTGTGTATGTCCGGAATTTAGTGGTTCTAATTATAAAAATGAATTGTTGGGTAATGTACATCGTTTACAAGCCCATTGGCCGTTCGGAACCGGCGTTAAACTGTAGGTCCCTCGAGTTAAAAAAAAAAAAAAAAATCGCTTACTCATTTTTAATACTGGATCAGGTTCAAAGAAGAATTGATATAGTAGAAAACTATGACGAATCATATATTTCAACTTGTTAATTTATTTTGAAATTTTTCCATATGGGTATAAATAATCTATAATTAAGATAATTTTTCATGTGTTATTCTAGTATTTGGGAACTCACACTATAGGTACAAAAGATTCATTCTCACATTTGATCAACGACTATTATTAAAGATAATTTTTCATTTTATTATGACGTTTACAAATTAAATTTGTTTCGAAGGAATGAGTAATGTGAAAAATGCCAACGGTTTTTACATAGTCCTACTGAAATTCATACTTATTTGAACTTGAAGCAAGCGCATTATCGTGTCATAATTTACATGGATATGTTCATTAAATTATACTTATAATGATGAAATTTTAGTTTCCATTATTCAACCCCATTGATTATTTTATCGCCGATTTATAAATAGCTCTTCAATTTAGCAAATTAAATAACTACCAGACTAGACATTTGGAAATTTTACGACTTTTTGCCCATTTTATTATTCACTTGGATTCTACTAGAAACTAGATTAACTGGCTTCAAGTCTAAACCTAACCCCAACTTGAGCTAGTAAAAGTTAAAGAAATACATGAAAGATCTACATTTAAATGGCGATAGTAAATAAAAGAAGTTAAACCAAATTTCAGATCATTTGATCTGACATGGAAATGCCAATATGTACTGAGAAAAAATAAAAAATATATAGGTTATACATTATTTTTATATATATATATATATATATATATATATATATATATATATATATATATATATATATATATATATATATATATATATATATATATATATATATATATATATATATATATATATATATATATATATATATATATATATAAGGTTAGGTGGGGTAAGTGTGTAGCAATATTTGGAAAGTTCGTATATACACCATATTTTTAAACAAAGCACTAGAGTTGCAGATCTCAGATTTTGGCATAACATAGTTATGGGTATTGCCTACAAGTCCTCATAATAAAACTTTGATATAGACACATTTTCGCATTTATTTCTATATTATATATATTTCTATGCCCATAGTACACACTTCTCCTGTGAAACGGGGAAAGTGTGTATGCAAGCCAAATGCAATGCACATATCAAGAAATGAAGAAGTCTGGGACAAGTGTGTAAAACTGCGATATTTTATTTTTCGACTGTGCAAAAAAAAAATTTTATCTTACAAACTCTTCAAGTTACAAACTTTTCAACAAGAAATGGACACTAACTGAATAACTAAAAGTGAAGAAAAAACATTAATATATCCTAAAGGTAAAGTAAAATACTTGAATAAATCGAGTTATATTACTAATGAACATTATAATCTGTAAAAGAAAGTCAAAATCGATGCAGACACCTTTTACTAACAACTGGCTTTGGAAGAACCATAATAATATTTTGAGTTCCAATGAAAGCACATTCCTCAGGATCAGCCCAGATGAAAGAATTTGTAGCAGTTGGATCTAACGAATGAACGTTTCTTAAAAATTTTAATTTTATTTCTTCGTCTTCTTTTTTTGTTGACAGTAACATGAATACTACCAATATCCAATCACTAACATCTACATCTGAATTTTCTTTGTTTAGTTCATCCATAAATGTGATCAATTCTTCCTGATCTCTAAATTCTTGGTCAATATCATCGTCACTCTGGTCTTCACAAACTTCTTCTTCATCTGATGATGATTCTGATTCACTGACTACGTTAGAGACTTTACTTTTTTTCACTGTCTTCTTAATTGTTTTTTTCTGTAAATGTTTATAATTACCTCTGGAGCAGTTATAATTTCAGCTCCCCCCGCGATTTTTCTTCTAGGTTTCTTGTCTTCTTTTCCTCTGTGTTGTTTCACCATTTCCAGAAGCAGCTCTTCAATTAGTGAACTTTTCTCATGTTCACTATTAGTACACACTTGTCCAGCTGAATTAATACACACTTCCACAGAGTAGAATTTTAGTGGGACAAGTGTGTACTAGTACCAAATAATAATAAACGCTTAATCTAAAATAAAAATAACGACTGTAGGTTAAAATTGAACTGTTTCCTACCATATTTGTGGTAAAAAAACTTCAAAAATCTCACTTGGAACTATGATGTCACACGATGAGTAAACGTCTACCAACTAAATGCACTGTGTATGGTGAGAGGTTATGAAATATTAGCTTTTCCCGCCAATATAGCAATTATCTCAACTTCGGCTGTAGCTTACAATGGCCTATTATGAACCTTTAGATACTGTTTTATAGATGGCCACACCAGTATGTTATCGGAATAAGAATTATTTGGCGCTTACACACTTACCCCACTTAACCTTATATATAGATATAGATATATATATATATATATATATATATATATATATATATATATATATATATCTATATATATATATATATATATATATATATATATATATATATATATATATATATATATATATATATATATATATATATAATGGTATATGGTACAAAAACCACGAAAAGTGGTCCAGACCTAAAAATCACTCTCGCGCCTGTTGACTTTCGATACAGTGCAATAGTCCATTATTTTCGAATATAAAATCCAAAATTAAACATTTTCAAATTTATGCCTTTCGCCTACATATTCAGTATATGTTTAATAACTGTGCTAGGAAACTAGTTGTCATCCTGGTAAAGATGATTTTATTGTGTTTTAAGCACATTGAAGTTATTCAGCAGTCTTTCTTGAAAACGTCAATCTATTCGTGTCAACTAGGGATGTCGATTCTTTCGGAAGAAGATCGATTTTTAAATCGATTCGAATCGTAACCTAATGAATCGATTCACAAAAAAAAAGAGGTCTAAAACATCGATTTCTGAAAAATCGATTTTTCTTCAAGTTTGTATTTACAATGTAAATATAATTCCATTTTATGAAAAACAAGAAAGATACATATGAAACCATCTCTTATCAGTAAAATGAGGAATTTTTTTAGTTCAAGGAATTCGATAATAAGGTTAAGTGGGGTAAGTGTGTTTTCGGGGTAAGTGTGTAAGCGCCAAATAATTCTTATTCCGATAACATACTGGTGTGGCTATCTTTAAAACATTATCTAAAGGTTCATAATAGGCCATTGTAAGCTACAGCCGAAATTAAGATAATTGCAATATTGGCGGGATAAGCTAATATTTCATAACCTTTCACCATCCACAGTGCATGTAGTTGGTAGACGTTTACTCATCGTGTGACATCATAGTTCCAAGTGAGTTTTTTGAAGTTTTTTTACTACAATTATGGTAAGAAACAGTTCAATTTTAACCTACAGTCGTTATTTTTATTTTAGATTAAGCATTTATTATTATTTGGTACTAGTACACACTTGTCCCACTAAAATTCTACTCTGTGGAAGTGTGTATTAATTCAGCTGGACAAGTGTGTACTAATAGTGAACATGAGAAAAGTTCACTATTTGAAGAGCTGCTTCTGGAAATGGTGAAACAACACAGAAGACAAGAAACCTAGAAGAAAAATCGCTGGTGGAGCTGAAATTATAACTGCTCCAGAGGTAAACATTTACAGAAAAAAACAATTAGAAGACAGTGAAAAAAAGTGAAGTCTCTAACGTAGTCAGTGAATCAGAAACATCATCAGATGAAGAAGAAGTTTGTGAAGACCAGAGAGACTGACGATGATATTGACGAAGAATTTAGAGATCAGGAAGAATTTATCACATTTATGGATAAACTAAACAAAGAAAATTCAGATGTAGATGTTAGTGATTGGATATTGGTAGTATTCATGTTACTGTCAACAAAAAAAGAAGACGACGAGGTAAAATTAAAATTTTTAAGAAACGTTCATTCGTTAGATCCAACTGCTACAAATTCTTTTATCTGGGCTGATCCTGAGGAATGTGCTTTCATTGGAACTCAAAATATTATTATGGTTCTTCCAAAGCTAGTTGTTAGTAAAAGGGGTCTGCATCGATTTGGACTTTCTTTTACAGATTATAATGTTCATTAGTAATATAACTCGATTTATTCAAGTATTTTACTTTACCTTTAAGATATATTCATGTTTTTTCTTCACTTTTAGTTATTCAGTTAATATCCATTTCTTGTTAAAAAGTTTGTAACTTGAAGAGTTTGTAAGATAAAATTTTTTTTTTGCACCAGTCGAAAAATAAAATATCGCAGTTTTACACACTTGCCCCAGACTTTTACATTTCTTGATATGTGCATTGCATTTGGCTTGTATACACACTTTCCCCGTTTCACAGGAGAAGTGTGTACTATGGGCATAGAAATATATATAATATAGAAATAAATGCGAAAATGTGTCTATATCAAAGTTTTATTATGAGGACTTGTAGTCAATACCCATAACTATGTTATGCCAAAATTTGAGTTCTGCAACTCTAGTGCTTTGTTTAAAAATATGGTGTATATACGAACTTTCCAAATATTGCTACACACTTACCCCACCTTACCTTAAATCATTTTTATTACCATATCAGGTATAAAAGAAGAAATTTATTTTCTAAATGTATTATTATAGCTCCCAATGCTTAATATCCAAGTTTTAAAAACAACAGTCTGTCAAGTCTACTGGGATCCAGCGGTTCTATCCGTAATATTACGGGTACATTCAACTGATTGTAAATAATTTTAGGTTTTTAAAAAACAGAAAAAATCGAATGTCGATTTTCAGGGGTGAAATATCGATTCACTGAATCGATTCAGCAGTACATATCGATTTAAAAAATCGATTTTTTTGGCCCGAGAAATCGATTCTTCGATTAATCGATCTCAGATCGCCATCCCTAGTGTCAACTTTCCCATTACAATTCGCCAAAACAGACTGCTAGGATATGAAACTGACTAAACTAAAAATTATAATTTTATTAAATTAATAGATCACAGACTCAAAGTGAAAACATTTTAAAGGAAAAGTTCGCCTTGGGATGTATCTGCGTAACTATCGATTCGAGTTGATAGAAGCTCAAAGTTCGCTTCGTACTGTGACCATACTATTAAAAATTTTCAAATTCTTATTGTTGCATTAGATTGTTTCACCTGTGTGGTGATTAAATACAGATTTAAAAGAACGTTGGGTCACTGGCTGCATCAAAAATAAATCAGTAGTCTTGCCGCGTTCGCCCGAATATGAACGCAGCAGCTGCTCGGCGTAGTGGTGGGGAGACCATTGTCGCCGAGCACCCCAACGGGTCTTCACTAATACACGCGCATTTTTAATTTAATAGTATGGTCACAGTACGAAGCGAACTTTGAGCTTCTATATCTCGGCTTCTGATTATTGTATTTAAACAAATTTTTTTTTGAAATACGCGTTTTTTAACGGCAAATACATTTCGAGTATGAGTATAATGATTGACTTTATTTTTCAATACAAAAATGAGGAAAAACTCAACAAACAAAATTTTTTTTTAATAAATTTTTAAAAAAAGTTATGTCAAAAAATTTATAAAATGTTTTTTTATTTTATGCCTAAAATTACAACTTTTCCCCTATCGATTGCAACCAACCGCATTTCGATATCGTTAATGTTTTCAAGAGGAAGCGTGATTGAAAAAAAAGCATATATATTCGATTTTTGCGGCCGCCATTTTGAATTTTCCAAATCTGAAAACTCGTAAATTTTTTATAGCACACCATCTATGTTTCCCTATGTTTTGATCTCGATATGGTTATTTTCAGTATGGTTGCCGGTTAAAACACGACCTTTCGAAACAATTTTCATTTTTTGGGAAATTTTGAGTCGAAAAAATTTTCATTTCAAAAGTCGACTTACGCCATCGTGTAGGGCTTAAAATTTACTGTGAATTTGATCTCTACGATTTTTTTGTGCGAGTACATCAGAAAAAGTTATAAGCAAAAAATCATCAAATTTTAGTGCTTTCAAATGTGCTTGCAAGCTGTGTTTCGAGCTTTCACGGGATTTGGTCAGAAATTTAGGAAAGCGATGAGGGGTCAGTGCACTTACTTAAAAAAAATTATGACCCCTACTTTTTTTATTTTTCTCGTTGATAGATTTTTTGATCTAACTTCCCCGGACTATATGTCCAGTACGTAACAAATACGTAACTACTGATATGAAATGTAATCGTTTCGCAGTGGATGTTGATTTTGCCAATACATCCCGAGCACAACTAAGAAGTCTGAGCTGAAGAAATATGCAATGGTAGAAAAATTGAGTGGTCTAAGTCAGGATCAGCCAAATGCAACATATAGGTAATTCTGCTTTAGCGCATAATTAAATAGTAGTTGAACTAATACAAATTACCATCAGGATTGAATACAAATTTTAAAAATTTATTGGAAATACAGCATATGAAAATACTATTTAAATAATACAAAATGAAAATCTGAAAAAATATATTTGACCAATGATAATATATAAGAAATAGAATGATAAAAAGACAAACTAATAAAGTTAATCTTCGCTTTAAAAAGTCTCAAGATTTTAATATTGAATATGAAACGGACGTCCTTACCATATTACTCTTTAACATCTTAGAAATAAGATATAACACACTGGATAGTTCTTAAATTTAACAATACATCATCATGAACAAAAATCATGACGAGTGGAACAAAAATAAATCTAAGATGTTCATTTAATTTTCTTGATTTCGACTTCAAATACCAATGTTGAATTGGGTGGTATTACTGGTGGTGATCCCTTGGCTCCATATCTAAAATGATACAGAAAAAAATTTTTGGAATACTATTTTCAATCATTTGTATTCGAATATTCGATGCCATAAATAAAAACTCAGAATTATCACAATTGATATATTATATATATATATATATATATATATATATATATATATATATATATATATATATATATATATATATATATATATATATATATACTAGCTGACCCGGCAAACGTTGTTCTGCCATATAAATTATTTTTATCTATCTATCTATCTTTCTATCTATTCATCTATCTGCCGATGTATATCTACCTATCTAACTATCTATCTATCTATCTAGATAGTTATCTGTCTTTCTATCTATCTATCTACATATCTATCTAACCCAGCAAACGTTGTTCTGCCATAAAAATTATTTTTATCTATATGTCTTTCTATATATTCATCTATCTGCTAATGTATCTCTATCTATCTATCTAGATAGTTATCTATCTATCTATCTATCTATCTATCTATCTATCTATCTATCTATCTATCTATCTATCTATCTATCTATCTATCTATCTATCTACATATCTATCTATCTATCTATCTGACCCGGCAAACGTTGTTCTGCCATATAAATTATTTTTATCTATCTAAATAGGGGTTGATCATAGAGGGGTGAAAATTTAGGGTTGTATATATTTTTGAATGCTGTATCATAAAAAAATAGAACAGAAAATGTTGTCAGAAAAATAAAGAAAAAAATTAAGGGGTGGACTACCCTTAACATTTAGGGGGATGGAAAATAGATTTTGTCGGATTCTCAGACCTAACCGATATGCACACAAAATTTCATGAGAATCGGTCGAGTCATTTCGAAGGAGTTTAACAAATAAAAAATAAGGGTTGATTGTAGAAGGGTGAAAATTTAGGATTGTATGTACTTTTGTATGCTGTATCATCAAAAAATAAAAACAAAAAATTTTGTCTAAAAAATAAATAAAAAATTTAGGGGTGGACTACCCTTAACATTTAGGGGGATGAAAAATGAAAAAGAGATGTTGTCATTAGTCCTGTGTAACACAGTGTTGTATGACACTTTTGTGTTGACACTTCCACATGTGTCAGATGTGCTGAAACAGTAGAATGATATCTAATGGCACTCGACACTTCATGAAACCGAGGTGCGGGAAAGGTATGGTCTGTTTCAGAAATTACGCGACTGCACGTTTAGCACTAGAGATGTGTTGTATCATGGACTATTATAGGCAACCCACATTATATAAAACTATTAGTTTTTATAGTAAACATGTGCGTAATATAAGCCGCGCTAGTCGAGCCTCAGGATTGTTGGCGCTGCGGATTATTTTATTTGAAATTACAAATAATATTTATGCATCTCTATCTTAAAAATTTTCACATTCTGCAATTCTACATTAATTGATTTATTAGAATGTTTCGCTTTGTGTGTCATAGTTATGCCGACTCTGATACCCAGCACTGACCTGAGCCAACAGAAATTTGATGCTGAAGCATTGAGTTTCAGTTTTAAGAGTGCCAGATTTGTTTTTAACACTTTACGCAACGCATGACTCCCGACTGTGTCGTGACACAATTGTGCTGGCACAAAGTGTTGAAACACTAGGTTGTGTTAGTGTCATTGTTTCAGCACCCAATATTTCACTGTTTACCCAGGCCTAGTTGTCATATTCGCAGACCTACTCAATATGCTCACAAAATTTCATGAGAATCGGTCAAGCCGTTTCGGAGGAGTATGGGAACGAACATTGTGACACGAGAATTTTATATATTATATATATATATATATATATATATATATATATAATATATATATATATATATATATATATATATATGTATATATATATATATATATATATATATATATATACATATATATATATATATATATATATATATATATATATATATATATATATATATATATATATATATATATATATATATAAATTTCAGTAAGTTTGATTGAAAATTTTCAAAATGCACAAATCAAATTCGACATTGTACTTACGCCATATGAGGTGGGCAGGTAATTCTTCTTTTACCACCAACTTTCATGCCTGCAACTCCTACATCCAAAGCTTTAATAACTTCCCCCTTTCCTAAGCGGAACCCAAAACCTGGACCTTTGTTTGTTTTATCAAAAACCTTATTGTTTGATTTTAAGCGACCTTCATAAAAAACCTAAAAGAAAATTATCATACTGAATTTGATATTTTAATGTGTATAGAAAAGAACAGATTCATGTTCATAAGCATAAAATACCTGGTAGCCTTTTGGCATTCTAAATATACCATGGGCCAATATATCTACTATTAAACTGTGAAATTTAATGAACTTACATGAACAAATTTACCATTTCCAGCAGCATCTCCCTGACCCACACACAAATCTTCTACAATAACGCCACCTGGTAATGTCTTTTTCTTAGAATTTGGTGTCTGATTTTCTTTCGGTTTTTTATCTTCTTTTCCCTTCTTTTTCAGTTCTTCGGTGCTGCCATTTTCTTGTTTTTTCATTTTGGGACCAGGAGTTTGCTTGAGAGGAGACTTCTCTTTTCCCTGCTGTTCTTTTTTTGGAGTCGCCTGAGTTCCCTTCTTTAATTTCTTAGGTTTTTCACTTACACCATTCATGGCTGCTACACCTTTTACTTCTGTTTCATCTTCAGCATCTTCATCATCGTCCTCTCCTTCTTCATCCATACTCTCATCATCCTGGAAGAAGATGAGTTTTCACTTCAATATGTGCACAAAATGAATGAAATAAACTTCAGAACAAATAATTCTAAAAACCGCTTTTGATACATACTGCACAAACTTTGTGCAACTATGAATTTGTGATTCCACTACTCTGTTATGGATTTAAATGATAACTGCTCAATATTTACCTCAGTAGTTTTCTTACAGTGATTTAATCATTTCTAATACTGAATTATTTGATGAAGATTGCCTACCTCTTCTGAGCCCTCTTCATCATCCACTTCTTCATCATCCTCGGATTCTTCTTCTGATAGACCTTCTTCACCCATATTCATCAGTTTTTCAAGATCAACATCAGAATCGTCTGAGTCATCTTCCTCTTCGTCAACTGTTTCCATTTTCTTTGCCTTCTTTTTAGATGCTGAAAAATAAAAGAAACAATAAGGATCTATCGAAAGGTCAATTCTTGCAGTACGAAATCAAAACCTAATAGAAAATGTATGCAAGCTTATAATAATAATAATACTTATTCAGTTTAACGGATCATAATTATGAATTTCTTATGAGAATTTCCAAATATTCACAAAAACGTCATTTCAAAAATGTTATGTCTTCTTACTGACATATTTTATCAGATATCTTGGTAAACTGAAACATTTAGTTCCTCGATCTCTCCTATTGTAATTTTAAGAACTCATTCATGCAATGTGAAGAATACTGAAATTAACAGAAGAATAAAAACAATTCACCCACACACGAGCATAAATAGATATATAGATATAGACTTCTAGTACGTATTAAGGGAAACCTATCTGATCCATTTATTGCAACTTCTGGTGTGCCTCAGGGTTCGCACCTAGGCCCATTGTTGTTTACCCTATTCATAAATGATATATGCGACTCTCTCAAGTTTGGTGTATCAATCTTTGCCGATGACATAAAAATTTTCAACAGAGTTAGATGCTTCTATGACCAGATTAAGTTGCAAAAAGATCTGGTTCTTATTTACAATTGGTCTTGTACAAACCAAATAAAATTGAACTATACCAAATGTAAAGTTTTACCTATCACTAGAAGTAGAAATAAGAAACTAAAATTCAATTATTCCATTAATGGTGAAATACTGGATAATGTTTGTAATATTAAGGATCTAGGTGTAATTCACCAAAGTAATTTTGAATTTGACCTCCACCTAAATGCTACTGTTTCTAAGGCCTACAGGTCTTTAGGTTTTATTATTAGGTCTACAAAAGAGTTTAAATCCCACGAATCTATAATTCATCTATACAAAACGCTAGTCAGACCCATTATGCTTTATGGTTCAATTATATGGTCTCCATCCAAGTTAACGCACATTCCGATTTTAGAGTCAATTCAACATAAATTTTTCAGATTCCTTGCATCTAAAATGGGTAATAGATTTTCTTATAAAGACCACGAATACACTCAATTTGCTTTATCTGTTAATTTGGAATCTATCAAATCCCTCCATATATATCATGATGTTTATTTTGTTAAAAAAGCATTAATGGGTCTCGTAAACTGTGAATGTCTTCTTGGGATGTTGACTGAAAGGGAGGTCCCTTATGAGCTAAGGCGCATAAGACCTCTTCTAGAGCATGGAACTCATCGGAATTATATTTATAACTCTACCATCTTTAGGTTAAGAAGAAAGTGGAACAAAATTGTTATGCCCACAGTTGTGCTACGTACTAATAACTTGAAAATATTCAAAAGGGAACTCAAACTTATTGTTAATCGTTATTTCTAATGAGAGTCTATTTTGCCTACTAAAATTGTATATTGTTATATTCATATAATTATAATTATCTTATATAGCTATTATAAACTATTGGCTATACTATCAACAAGTTTGTTATTACCAAATTACTCTTATTTTGTATAATTTTGTATAAAAAAGGATCTTTGATGTAATCATTGATCCGTTGACTTTTCAAATAAAATAAAATAAAATAAAATAGATCCACTAATAGTAACAATGTTTCACTATGTTGTTATCTCAGAAGTTAAAACGGCATCTTCCGCCAAAATACCAAATTAAATACTTTAATACTTTGACAAAGATTTCTGAAATGATATCAATACAGAAGATAATTATAAAATTATGATCCAATTCAATTGGTTAGTAAATTAGTTTGTGAAATATAGTACAAAAAACATTTCATTCAAAAAACTTACGTTGGTTTTCTGTGCTATCATTTCCGCGGGTTTTTTTCTGAGCACTAACTTCAAATTGCTCTTGTTCACTACCTTCTTCTCCTTCATTATCAAAAAGATCACTGGTTAGATAACCAGTTAGATGTACATGACTTCTTCCATTTGTGGCAAAAGAAACTGTGGTGCTTTCCTGTCGATAAACAGATATGCACTTTTATTTAAATATAATTTGTTAGAAATTAAACATGTATATGAATATGTATATAGGTTCTAAGATAAATAATGTCGCTGTTTGGAAAGCTTTTGAAAATAATTACATGTCTCAAGAAATTTTATAAGGTATTTATTTTGTTCTCAGTGATCAAGCATCTTCATTTCATTTCTATATTCAAGATATTAAGAAGGTTTATTGCAACCAAACATTATTAATACATATAGCTGTCCATTTGGTGACAGCTTTATAATAACTTTATAATTTCTTTAGTTGATATTTCTTCAAACTTTAAATGATGAATATCACTGCTATCCTGTCTCTTAACCAAAGACATAGGTTTTATGATAATTTAGAGTTGACCATGATAGTGTTCAGATTGTCTGATACTTGTCTCAAGTGTGAATGATTAAATATCCTTTGAAATTTATGATTAAGCCTTTAAACAGTTCAATTAATGTCTACAATCTTTTAATCTAAAGGGACTATGATTCAATCTAAAAGGACTATGATTAAGATATTTAAATATCATGTGCAATCTTATAATCAAACTTGTAATGAATATTTGACACAATAATATTATTGAAGCACAGCTTCCTTGTCTGGACTCGAGACCACTTTATGTCACATCTTATGTCAGCGATGGCTAGCTGATCATATTGAAATTTTTTATGTAGTCTGCAGTGATAATAAACCGTGTCGTGAGGCCTTAAAATTCAATTTAGAACAATATTGAAGTAAGAATATGTACTTCAAGAACAGTGATGAAAATCTGAGAAATTATATTATATATATATATATATATATATATATATATATATATATATATATATATATATATATATAGATATATAGATATATAGATATATAGATATATAGATATATATATATAGATATATAGATATATAGATATATAGATATATAGATATATAGATATATAGATATATAGATATATATATATATATATATATATATATATATATATATATATATATATATATATATATATATATATATATATATATATATATATTTAGTTCAATTGAAAATTTGATAATATATAACTCTATTCCTCACACCTGAAAACACAAATCCAGTGGGCACTGCAGCATATTAGGCTTTTGTAATGTGCATAGCAAGTAGTTTCTGCCCTCATATCCGCACATGACTTGTGCGGGCTGGCCATCTGAATTTGTAAGATCCAAAGACGCCATGGATATATGAAAAGGCTTCCTGATAACTTGACTATACCGCTTTTGCGGTTCCATTATTAAACCTGAAATATTACAAAAATTGTTAAACAAATTGCAATTTAAATTATCTTTCAAGAAATAGTACAATATAGTAAAGAATATCATAAGTTTCCAACACGTGTTGGAAAAATATAATGTTTATCCATTTTTGACTATAACGTTTTTACTCACCCCAAAACATATTCGCAGACTTATTGTTGTAAAGGTTAAATTCGATTTAAAAGATTCGTCAAATGAAAATGAAACTGTTCCAACAATACAAGCCACAATCTACAGAAAAAGCCGCGTATCCGTATATGCCAAGTACTGACTTTTTTTTGAAAACGAGGTTCTTATAAATTCTAGGTTCGTTCCTTGGTTTCTTTCATACATATCACGCATTCCAGAAAAATTTTACGTTCTATGTTCCAAGATCTATAACTTTTCCGAAAATTAATGTGGCCAACTCCATGTAAAAAATACATAGAACAATGTGATATACGTTTATTACAATACAAAAATTAACATTTGTTAGTTTTTTAATTTACTCATTAATTTTCCATTGGATCAGATACATATTATTTATCAGTTTAATGCCGAATAGTTAAATTAATAACCTTCATAAAACAATATCAACAGAAATGGATGATAACCTTATTTTGGAAATAAGTTTTTCGAAGATGTCTCTGAGAAACGTTGATAAAAAATACCCAATATAAAGTTCAGATTGAATGTATGATGATAAAAAATGGTGTACAAAGTAATTTTTTCGTGAAAATATTGAAAAACTAATATAAGGTGATTACTCCAAGAAGTTTTTAAGTTTTCGACGACTTAAGTGAACGCGGTACTTCAACATCATAAATAAAGTAAAAATATTGCCAGTTCAAATTTCAGTTATAATATCACAAAAACATCGAAAATAATCGATTAAACTTTCGAGTCACGAAATATACTTTGGTAAACATCACGGGTGAGCAGCTTGAGTGATGTTTTAAGAAAATACGTCGAGTGACGAGGTCAGTATAACGATATTTTCGTTTGCTCGAGTGGCATTCGTTACAATTACATAACGAATAAACTACACCGCCAGAACTAAGTATATCCAAAGCGTTACATATTGTAAAATTGAACGAAACTTCACCAAACTTGATTATTAATTTTTATTTTCAAACGTACAATAATAACGTCATTTCTCGATTGACAGGATCATCGCAAAGTTCTTTTTCTCCGCCAAGGAGGAGAAGTGTTGCTATGCAACACTTTTCCGGCCGGCGGCAGGAAAAGTGTTACTATGCAAAAGATGAATTGGTAACCATGAACAAAAAATTCTCCAATTCAAACGTCACTTTCATTTTCAACCACTTCTCAAATTATTTTATTTTCAAACGTACAATAATAACGTAATTTCTCGATTGACAGGATCATCTAAAAGTTCTATTTCTCCGCCAGGGACGAGAAGTGTGCAACACTTTTCCGGCCGGCGGCAGGAAAAGTGTTACTATGCAAAAGATGAATTGGTAACCATGAACAAAAAATTCTCCAATTCAAACGTCATTTTCACTTTCAACCACTTCTCACCAGGTTGATCAATTATTTTACTTTATATCTGTCAGAATCAATTTTGCGTGGCAACCGCATAGGGGCAACCGTAACTAGGCAAATGTTCCATAATTCATAACGATCGTAAGTGGATAGAATTATGTGCGTAAATGTGAATCAATCCAAAAATGGATATTCAGATTTTTATGAATTTCAAAACGTTTGAAAATAAAATAACATATTTCATTCGGAGTAGAAGTGACTTTTCATGGCTCGCTTTCCACTGCGTTCGGCGGGTAAGCTCAAGCTCGCCATGAAAAGTGACACTTCTCCTCCTTATGAAATAATATACTATTATCTACTCCTATTGAAAAATATATTCATTATTCAATTGCGTTTTACCAATTAATAGTATCTATTACCAAACAGCGTGAGTAATAATAACTCACTTCTATAACTCACTATATAGTCTACTAAGATCCCAAGTAAGATCGACCGTCACTCATCTGCTAATGTCACTTGAATAATTCTGACGTTTTCAAATTAAGTTAATACTACCTAATTATTGTGAATTTGTACTTGTATCTTAGTATTTATTGTTATAGTCGTAGATATAAAGTATAGTATTCAACTTGCGGTAATGGTCATAACTCACTTGATGAATTACAATTACAGCACTCGCTTGTAGTGCTGCGAGAGTTATGACCTACATTACCGCTCGTTGAATCTCAGTAACTGTGCCAAATTCACGGATTCTATTGGCTTATTCACACATGAGTTATATAATCATACAAATATATTGCAATTATCAATATATTAAGCAGACTAGTATTGGATATACCTACGTCCATCTTCAACGCATATTTGTAATTTTAAATTGTGAATACTTTTATAATGATAGGCTATCATATAAAAGATGATTCATCAATTCAATATAAAAAACATGTATGAAAAAAACGCGTAAGTAAAATATAAAGAATTTGTAGATGCTTTGTATGAAGAAAAAGGAACGTAAAAATTTGTAGGTATATGAAAAAGAACCAAAATATGGGTGAAATACCAACCTTACTTATCGACCGGTCCGCTTTTTTGGAATTCAAATATGGAAATTTCCCCAGACTCAGGAAATTTGATAAGGTTATTTGCTCAAAACGCGGAATTTGAATTGAACTCAGATTTTGTCGCTAACCTAACCTCCGGATTCAGGGAGTACCAAATAACTGAATTTGCTTTTGATTAGTCACAACTTAACTTAAGCATAATTAAATTTATCTATTTCAGAAATGTAATACTTTCTGAGTCCGGAGGTTAGTTTAGGTCTTAAAGAAAAAAAACAACGTTCAAGCGATAAAATCTGAGTTAATATATTATCAACCCAAAATAAAAAAGTATCACAATATCAGAAATTTAATCAGAAGTCTGGTAATATTTCCATAATTAATTACTCTTTTTCAACCTCAATGTTTATTATCAAGTACAAAATTATTGGGATAATTATAATTTATGCTGATATAAAAACAACTTCATTACCATTATTAAAATACTTACTAATTAAATGTCAACAAGAAGATAAAGGAAGTAAATTATTGTGAGTCATGTATTTATTCATCGAATTTACTAACAAGAATTTTATCACATTTTATTGATCCTGTTAAATAATTATTTATAATAAATCTATAGGAATACTTAAATGACAATCGTATTCTCAACAATTGAATAAATAAAAACCTAAGGAAGTATATAGGCAAGTATCAGTCCAAGAGGCATATACATGTTTCATCAAATATTTATATTTTATTTCAGAAGATTTTGTTGAATAATAATCAAGCATGCAGTGATAGGCAATTAAATTATTTTTTCCCTGTGATCATCTCAGTATATGACTTGATTGGAGAAAGTATTAAGAATAAGAGAGCAAATACCATATAAATACAACATAAATAACAATTAAATAAATAATGATAAAGAACTATTCAAAATAATAATTAGAGGACTGTATACAATAACATTATTTCCAGCTAGAATAAACAAGAAAAAATGCATTCAGAAAATGTTTTCACATAATAGAACTAATACTACTGAACAGCATTCTTACTGCGAAACATTCAAATTTTAATACTTATATCAACAAATTTGGAATATATTTAATACTGAAAAATATGTTGCGATTTTCATATAATAAAAACATTTTTATAAGTACCTCACATTGAAGTTATAATAAAAAATTCAAGAGGAAAATTTCAATTTTGCTAATTTTTTCCTTATCTCTTTAAACTAATTTTTGCCTTTTAGAGTTGCCGAAAGTTGAGAAATTTTTCAAACAATATAGTGATACTTATATGAAAAAAAATTGGAATAATCATTCAATGTATAGGGCAATAGTACCTATTATTTAATTTTAATATAAAAATCAAATATAATAACTGGCAATAATATGTCATTTGATGAAATTTGGAATACTATCTTCTTTGATCACTGCTAGGAATAAACTAATCATTTTATAATAATGAGCAAAGAAGCAATTCAATTGTGACGAAACATTTAGTTATTTTTCTATTATTTTACAGTTTTTCAGAGAAAATTCAAAATGAATGATAATTTGAAATTATGAAACGGCCTGATATGAGTTGAAAATCAATCAAAAATTGAGTTTAAAAAAATCTTTGTTTTTCTGACAATTCTATCTATGAATTTATGTAAGATGACAGATTAATACAATGTTTAGAGGCAAGAAAAAACATGAAATTACAAGCTATATCGAAAATAAAATTACTTCAGGACGTGCTCTGCTTTCAATGTTTTCATATTACTATACTTATCAAAATATAATCAGAAACAATTATTGTCGAACAATTGTCTTTATCTGGACAATAATGACAATTTTGAAAGTGTTTGGGTAATTTTCACCAAATATTAGCATACTAATTATAAATAAGAAAAGATCAAGAAAACTGAAATATCCTGACACATTAAGGATGTCATACATATTTTTTTCTATTCAACAACTATTTCAACTTTTTGCAGTACCTACATATTCAAAATAGAGTATGAAGTTGGGCATAAAAAAAGATCTACCTTGATCTGAAATAGTGGTTTCCAAAAATGAAGAGATCAAATTTTAGAGATGCTACAGAAATCCTAAAAAATGAAGCAGTATGAAAGCTAATAATTAGTTCAGTGAAGTTTTAGAAATTTGAACAACTACTGAAACAAATTATCAATAATAACATGTAGTATACAGTAAAAAAAACATTTCTATTAGAGATATTAATATTTCCAATTCTGTTTAACCACTTTTTCAACTTATTTCATCTTAAATATCATGTTTATCTAAAGCACTTTCAGTTATTGTAAGTACATGTTTGTTAAAATCATCATTTCAAATCATATATTCCCTAATAAATATTGAAAATGTTACTTCAAGTTGAAAACTTTGAGATATAGTAAGTTTCATCAAATCACATAGTTTACCAATTTAATAGAATTATTTGCTATTTCATTAACAACCCTAGGATAAGATATCCATTTATTAAGCATCAATTACCTGTTCATGTAGCTTAATAATTAATCAGAAATTGTTTCATAATTCCTATTTATCTTAGAATAAAAAAGGAGATACGGTGTGGCAGTTGAATTAGGCTTATATCCTAAAATTTGAGTTAATTCTGCACTTTTCAAATATCGAATGGATTCATCATCACATTCTAGCCACAAATCTTCTTCATGATCATTCTTTTTAACCTGTGAATTGAGAGCATTCTCTAGAACATTTTTATTAAGTTTGACACTGCAACAATCTATGCTTTTACAAATTTTCAAACCATTCAGAATACTTTTTGAGGAAATGCCGTTTCTTCCTTCCATGAAGGAATTTGCCACAGCTCGGGGTTTTAAGAATTTCAGAATATTGAGCGATTTTTCACTGCAACTTGCTGAAAGGCTACTTTTAGGCAAGTCTCTAGAACAATCATGATAACTGTTAAAATAATTTGAAGCTTTAACATACGTTATATAATGACCAGATGCCATTGTCCCACCCAAATGCATTATTACACAACAAAGTCTATAATAATGAGGGGATAACACATCTTCTTTCAGAGTACAGCAGCTTTCACAAAAGCAATCTAATTTTAATGGAGTAGGAAGATAAGTATTCACTTTATGCACACCTGACGTCGAAGTATTAAACCTCTTCAATTGTAAAATCATTATGTTTGGCAACGTTTCAAACAAAACCTCCCTGTTAGCTTCATTATACCGCTCACATTTTTCACATAAATACTTATTAGCATCACACAATTTCTCAAAAGTAACACATGCATTTTTATAAATATCACTTGGATGAATATTTTCTATTTCTGCGATATCAAATTCATCATCACTGATAATAGGAACAGGAATATCATAAAAAGGTTCCTTTCTCTCAGTAACACTCTCACATTCTAGACATTTTGTACGCACAAGAGTAACTCCTTCAAAATCTTCAGCTAAAAAGTTATAGCCAATTTTTTTTTGCTGAATGTTACTATTAGCTCCTACATCTATATCATCTACCTCAGCTATGGTAGAGGTATTAATTGCCTCTTCATTTATTGAGTCCTTAGTGATTTTCTCTTTTTTTGATTGACTTTTTTTCCATGACCTTCTAACACCCCAAATTTTTCCAGAAGTGGAGCTAGTAGTACATTCTGGTTCGTTCAGTAGATCAGGATTATGTTGTAATTGGGTAGAAAGAAAGTCACAGGTTTCACGAATATTGTCAAGTAAATACAAAAGTAGCTCGTGAGCATCTTGCTGATGATTTCCTTCAAATATAACATTTGCTTCACGAACTGCATGTAGTAATGCAACTGGTTGATATGGGTCAGTGCATTCTTTCAATTCCAAGTTATGCATAGTCATAAATAAATCATGTAACCTCTCAGTCACTATCTGTACCTTGGATTTTGGAATTACATCATTTGCTACTGAAAACAGATCTTTACTACTTGTACTTGAACTTGAACTACGTGAGTTTGGTCCACCTATAGCACCAATATTCCGACCTAAGGAAGAAGTTTTAGCTCTATTCTGACTCAAACGGCCATTAACTAAGGATAGATCACCAATTAAATGATGGAGATTATGGAGAAAAGTAGGAGCAAATCTTAACGTGTATAATACACTATTTAAGTAACATGTGTTACCCATATTCGATAAACTAGCAACAGGTGCTTCCTGAATATTGTCACCATTATGCCTATGTTCAGATCTGTATCCATTCAACATGTTATTCTCTAGATCGAGTAATTGTTTTTTTGGTGATGGATCCTTATCCTCTGATGAATATTTTCGTTTACACTGATTATTGGAATACTTGGTATCAGATAGATGTAAATGTATGGGATTTACTTCATTCTCCAAAATTGTCATTTTTTTCTGCAAACCTAAGTAAATTAAATAATTTTGAATAAATTACATACAATTTCTCACAATTTCATCGTACTTACATGTGTAATGAAGTATGAAGAGAAAAATAAAACAGATGCAGTTTTCAGTTTCTTACGCTCCCTTGACATTGATTTTTTTTTAAAGTTAAAGCAATCGTTATATCCATAACGATTGCAACGATTACCTATTGGTTTTGCCTTTTAATGCTGCCAGGAAACATTAAAAGCGGAAAGTAATCCAACACTACGCAATAAGAAGAATACAGGATTAGTTATGTTTTGACATATTTAACAGAAATTATTTTCTTTTTCATTCTTGGGTTGTTATCATAGAAATCTTAATATATATCGTATATATCTATGGTTGTTATTGATAAAATAGTAAACTACTCTGTGCTCAGATCATGGCCTTCTGTATTTGATACATAAATAATGGTTGAAATTATTATTAATGTCAGATCGATTGCATAGAAATCTTAATATAAGTAAGTATATTATATAGCATATATCTATGATTTGAGTATACCGTCAATTTAAAAGCTTCGGAAAAACCAACGAAAATGAAATAGTGTAAGATAAAATTTATTGAAATGCTTGTGATGTTTATTCAGTTATTATTACTTACCAAGAAATTGAAAATAATTCTTTCAAGATATATTTATCAGTTCAATGATATTGTTTTAATATTTATATATTCAAAAATGTGATACTACTATAACTAAAAATATACATTCTAGGTTACCTCGTGCTAAGATGCTACCTAAGTGCACTATATAAATATATATATATATATATATATATATATATATATATATATATATATATATATATATATATATATATATATATATATATATATATATAGCTGACCCGGCCAACGGTGGTCTGCCATAAAAATTATTTTTATCTATCTAGATAGTAATCTATCTAACTATGTATCTATCTATATTTATATATATATATATATATATATATATATATATATATATATATATATATATATATACATACATATCTATCTATCAATCTATCTGACCCGGCAAACGTAGTTCTGACATATAAATTATTTTTATCTCTATCTATCTTTCTATCTATTCATCTATCTGCCGATGTATCTCTATCTATCTATCATTATATCTATCTATCAATCTATCTGACCCGGCAAACGTTGTTTAAATTATGAAAATGGCTATGAAAAAATATGTGTTGTTTATAGAAAATTTAGGGTTATATGTATTTTTAATGCAACATCATAAAAAAATGAAAATAAAAATTTTTTATGAAAAATTTATAAAAATGTTCGTTGTGAACCACCCTAATCACTTCATTATATTATTATAGGGGTATGAAAAATATATAACGACCTATTCTCAGACCGACTATTGTTATTTTCGATTGCCATCTTGCAAACCTATTGTGGATCTGTGGATAAAATAAAAAAAAATGAAAATCGCGATGGAAAAATACCGGTTTATCGTAGAGGAGTAAAAAATTGAAAGTAATATGAATTTTTTTATTCTAAGTCATGACAAAATAAAAATAAAAATCTTGCCAGAAAAATTGAAGCTTATAATTAACAAATAAAAAAATGGGGGTTGATCGTAGAGGGTTGAAAATTTAGGGTTGTATGTATTTTCGAATGCTGTACCATAAAAAAATAGAACAGAAAATATTGTCTGAAAAAACAAATTTAGTGGTGGACCACCCTCAACATTCAGGGGGATGAAATTTAGGGTTGTATGTATTTTTGAATGCTGTATCATAAAAAGATAGAACAGAAAATTCTGTCTGAAAAATAAAAATAAAAATTAAGCGGTGGATCACCCTTAAGATGCAGGGGGATGAAAAATAAATGTTAGCCGATTCTCAGACATACCCGATATGCACACAAAATTTCATGAGAATCGGTGGAGCCATTTCGGAGGAGTTTAACTTCTACACCGTGACACGAGAATTTTATATATTAGATATATATATATATATATATATATATATATATATATATATATATATATATATATATATATATATATATATATATATATATATATATATATATATAATTATATATATTATTATATATTTATATAAATATAAATAAAAATATATATATATATATATATATATATATATATATATATATATATATATATATATATATATATATATATATTTGAAGATATAATATGTTAATTGTGTAGCAGACAGTCATTGGTCATAATAACTGAGTTGAAAGAAAAAAATAAATTCATAAAAAAGCTTGTAAAGAATAATTGGAGATTATTTACTGATCTTCTGTTTTGTTTTAATTTGAAATTTAGTATTTTATATAACTTTCTTCCTTTGGAAAATAATTTTTATAAAGAAAATAATGAAAAATTAAAATATCATATTATAATATTATCAAGAAATAAATACCTAATCATTGAACATTCTGATACATAATGTTAGCGCTTGATCCACTTGAGAGTAAAATCATGTTCAAATATTTGATACAGGATTATATTATTAATAGGCCATTTTTCGGAATATCTTGTCATATGGGCTAAAAAATCAATGTTGTTGAATAACTTCATTTAACTAAATTGTTAGCAAAGCTAACTTATAAAATTACCTACAATATTTCATGCGTTTAGTCTCATTATCCTCTCCAATTAATATTTGGAATGAAATACATAGATGTGTGGAATGTTAAATTATAAATAAGTATTAATTCTACTTTATATACTTTCGGTTTACTACACACATATGTCTGGATCTTTTTTGTTTTAAATTCTAGCAAAAAATAGGAACAGTATCACCGTAAAGTAAACCAGAGAATATGTCATTGTTTTTAAATCAATGTTGATAACCTAACTTTTTTTATTTGATTTCTCCATTTCCCGCCTTTTTCGTTCATGTTAGAGTTTTACTTTTAATTTGATTAAATAGAAAGCTCCAAAATTCTTGGGAGGTATGTTTTGTATTAATATGAATTTTTTTTATTTTAAATTTGGTCTAGATATTCTTTCATTGTTCTAGACTTCGCGAAAGTTTTC
The DNA here is from genome assembly GCA_030704885.1 of Cynegetis impunctata. NCBI lineage: Eukaryota > Metazoa > Arthropoda > Insecta > Coleoptera > Coccinellidae > Cynegetis > Cynegetis impunctata. The sequence goes on along the minus strand of JARQZK010000906.1, from coordinate 77,500 downwards.
TGGAGATTTTGCTTAATACATGATGAAACATTTTGAATAATCAAATTATAAACACTTATAGTGTTTTCTGTTTTCCCTTTTATAATTATATGCGCCCGCATATGGTTAAGCTTATTGTTCTAATATCTATTCTAAAGAGTAATACAATAAAGGGTATATTTTATTATTATCGAGAATGGTTCACTATCTGCAATATATTATATATCATTAATAATGAAAATAAACACTTGGCTTAACGTTAAACATTGTTAAGCCAAATTTTGATTGATGAGCACAAATTCAGTATCACTTGTTAAATATTATGCTAATATTACATTTATATATAATATTTCAGTGCCAAAAGTTGTTTATATAATGGATGAGAATGAAGATGTTCCTTCTGATGAAAGTAAAACTAAAAGGATTAAACCATTCAGTTTTAAAATAAAGGAAGAAGTTCATAATAGATTAGAACTTCCAACAAAACCTAAACATGGTCGATGTAATATTTGCAGACAATTTATGGACAATATTGCTATATATAATGGACATCCTAATAATTCTTCGGAAGAGTATATTGCACTTACTCATGAGAAATTATCTCTATTCACAGGAGAAGAATCATATGTTGATGAACAAGATAATAGGCCTACCCATAAGGTAAAGTTGATTTGCTTCTGAAAGAAAATATATAATATTGAAGTTTTGAATTTTATACGTTTCTCTACAGATCACTCATTTCAATGTTTATTGTAAAAATGGTCATTTATGCCCTTTTGATACTGGACTTATTCAAAGAGATGTACATTTGTACTTTTCTGGATATATTAAACCTGTATATGACGAAGATTCTTCTCCTGAAAATGGAGTTCCTGCTCATGACATGGGACCAGTTAATGAATGGTATTAATGTTTATACATAATGAATTCATTGTTTATAAATTAAAAGACCATTTTTTGAAGGTGGACCACTGGTTTTGATGGTGGTGAAAAAGCCCTTGTTGGTTTTTCTACAGATTATGCTGAATATTACCTTGTGGAACCTACAGAAGAGTATAAACCATTCTGGGAATCTGTTATTGAAAAAATACATTTATCTAAGAAAATTATTGAATATCTTCTTGACGAAGGCTGGCAAAATCCTACCTATGAAGATTTATTGAGGTTGGTTCATTCTTTAGGAGGATATCCACAAGCAGAAGAATCTCTGTTAAAACATGCTCAGTTTATTTGTGATCAGGTATTACTTCACTACTCTATTCAATATTTATAGGCTATATTATTTATGTAGTTTGATATCTCATTCAAGCTCTGAGAATATTATTGGGTATGTCTTGGGGGTTTATTTTCTTTGCATATTATGTTCTGAAATTATACTTTTAGAGTTATACTGGATATCAACAGTTGGTTCATTCAATGCATTAGAAAAAATGATAAATTCTTTCAAGATCAGATTATTTAGAAAAGTTGGACAATGGTAATCATTTGTGAAAATGTGTTTCTGCATAAAAAACAAGGCTTGATCATTTTCTTCAGTAGTAGTAGTGTTTTCATTCAATTGAAGTTGATGAGATAAAACAAAAATATTTCAAAAGTTCTAATATTTTGTGAAACTTCTAAAAGCTTAACATATATTTTCTAAGTATGTTCTTTAAATAGCACAAATCACCAGTTTTTACTGAAACTGAATACTTTGTGCAACTAATATAATTTACTATACAATAATGATTCTTTTTTTATATTCGACGTGGAAGTGTGAAAGTGGTTCAAAGTATGTCTACATATTTTCATACACTTGTTGAAAGGTTCTTCATCATATCTAAGCTGTTGTTTATTGGCCTTTTGTATGAACTTTAAATACTAGGCATGCATAAAACACTTTAATAAATTGAGCATTTATTGAAAAATATTCACTGGAATCAGTTCACTTATAACAATATCATAAAAAATAACTGTTTGCCACAGACTAAGTACATACAAATGATTTTTCAAGGTGGTTAGTTTTGATTCGACTGCAGCTACAGATGATATTGAGAAACCACTCATAACAGTACCATGCATGAGATCCTTAGTTAAAATGGCAGGTGTAATTTTTTCAAACAAAAATCAATTAAGAAAACGTGGGAACAAGGTAAGGACTTGAAAATATATTGCTCCGGTTTTTTTAATTTTTCTGTTTTAGGGTATAAAAGTGAAAACTCCATCGTGGACTAAATCTACCACAACAAATTTGGTTAGGGAGTTATTCGAAACTTGTTTTAAGGATCAAATTAATAATCATAATATTAAAGAAATTAAAGGTCCCCGCAAGAAACGTTGTGGTGTCTGTGAAGCATGTTTGAATCCTGAATGTGGTGAATGTTCCCATTGTAAAGATATGAAAAAGTTTCATGGACCAGGAAGAACTAAACAAGCTTGTAAAAGAAGGATTTGTCCTAATATGGCAATTGAAGAAGCAGAAACTGATAGTGACAATGAAGATGCTAAAGAGGAAGAGGTCAGTGATGAACATGTACCAAAAAAAACTTGTGCTACCAAAATTTTACATAATGTGGTGTTTCCAAATGAACCTATCCTTACACATGGTGGAAGGAAATTTTATAAATGTGCATTAGTGGGTGAGTCACCGGTAATTTGGAATACTTTATCCATATAGCTTTTCAATTAGAACAGATTTAAAAAAAATAAAATCTGATGATATTGTTTTTTCCATCAGATGAAATCGTAGTGAATGTTGGTGATTTTGTTATGTTAAACCCTGAAAATTCTACCAATGCTTCCCAAATAGGAAAGATTTCTTTCATGTATAATGATATTTTTCCTGGAAAAAAAATGTGCCATACTCATCTGTTCAGGAGGGGAACTGATACCATTTTGGGCACTATTGCAGACCCTAGAGAACTGTTTGTAGTTGATCATTGTGAGGAAGTACCTCTAGGCAGCATTGTCCGTATTGCAAAGGTGAGGTTACTAGCTTAATGTTGGAAAACATTTTGGGCTTGAAAGATTTCAATATTTTGTCAATACTTATGAATGCATGTTTTAACGGAAACTAATATCTAATTCACCAAAGAAACTTAGTATATTTTCAAATCTTGTATATATTTTATTTGATTTTTTTTGTTGACACTTCCCTGGAGAATAATAATAATAATAATATTTATTGAGTCCAAAAATGTTATCCTCCAACCACAAGAAAGACAGAGGGCTGAATAGACAAAAAATGGGACGAGTCAAAAATACATTTAAATTCAAACACAAGCTTAATCTAATTTTTAAATTTACACTTAAAATAACTTACAATAGTCTATAAACTCCTTAATACTATATGGTTCACAGTTCACAATTAGTTTGTTAATTTTTTTCTTGAAGGCTCTATGTAAAGTAATTAATTGTATATTCCTTGGAAGAGTGCTGAACAATTTAATTGCTGAATACTCTGTACTTTTCTCCCGAAAGGCTGAGTTATGTTTTGGAAAGAAATAAGGGACTATCTGCCTTGAGTTGTTCTTATTCCTAAATTCCTCAAAGTAGTACTTATTCTTATGAAAAAATACTAGCAGCTTAAAAATATATAAACCATATACTGTAAGTATATTGTTGTCTCTAAATAGTCCACGACATGACTGTCTGTAGCGTAGGATAAGAATTGTTCTCAATACCCACTTTTGCGATACAAAAATTTCCTGGATATAAGATGAGCCTCCCCAGAAAATAATACCATACGATAAAATCGCTTGATAATTACTATAATACATGATTTTAAGCACATTCAGGTTGACCTGCTCTCGTAACATAAAGAGGGTATAAGCAATTGTAATAATTTTTTCTCTCATTTGCTGTATGTGCAAGTCCCATTTTAGATGTTTATCAACAACCATACCAAGGAACTTCACCGAGTCTCTAACAGGAATCAAATCAATTTTATTATTAATAACAATAGGATGACTAGTCTTAAATCTAACAGAGGAGAAAAGTATGGATTCAGATTTATTCAAATTAAGTGCAAGTTTGCTGACACTACAGCATTGTCTTATATTTTCCAAGATTATCCCTGACATAGAGAAGGCAGTTCCGATATCAGCTGATTTCACTAAAAAATTTGTATCATCTGCATACATAACTGGCTTACAATTTTCTATAGAACAAGCTGCAGCTAGAGAATTTACATATATAACAAACAAAAGAGGCCCCAGGATACTACCCTGAGGCACTCCCATATAAATTTCCTCTTCCTCTGAAAAGTAAGAAACTCCCTTATTCGTCAGAACAACCTTTTGCTTTCTGTTACTGAGATAACTTGAAATTAAATTTAGTTGTTTGTCTCTAATTCCACAGGCATTTAATCGTTGAAGCAATGAAACATGCTCCACACAATCAAATGCCTTTGACAGGTCGAAAAACAAGCCAATTGGAAATTCTCCCTTTTCCAATGCAATAATTACACCATTTATCAATTCAAAAATGGCTGTCTCAGTATTTTTGTTCTTAGTAAATCCATGCTGATACTTCGATACCACCCCAAACCTCTCGAAAAATCCCAATAACCTAGAGGCAAGAGTCTTCTCGAAAACCTTAGAAAAGGCTGTTAGCATACTAATTGGCCTATAATTAGTCAGATCCTCGGGATCTCCAGATTTGAACATTGGTTTAACAACAGCCATTTTCAAATTTTCTGGGAAAATTCCCTCCGTGAAAGAACGGTACATAATATGTGCGAGGGGACCAGCAATTAAAGAAATAGATCTCTTTATCACCTTCATAGGAATTTCATCCTGCCCATACGAATTTACATTTTTAAAAGACTGTACAACAGATATGACTTCCGATTCAGAAATATTGAAAACAAAAAATGATTTTTCAAGTTGTGGTATATATAAAACATTGTCGCCTTTTCAATACTTCAGTAGTACTTTTAGAGTATTGCTTTACAGGAACGTTTTTCATTTTAATAGCATACATACAAAATTTGGTTCTAATTTTTGAAATATGTTCATGATTATCCATTATACTAAACGTTTGATTATTTTCTGCTTTTAGGTGGAACATAGAATGAAAGATTCTGATTGGTCAATGAAAGGGGGATTGGAAGACTTACCACCACCATTAGAAGATGATGGATGTAATTTTTATTTCACATCTAGATATGAGAAAGAAAAAAGCCGTTTTGTTGATTATATTGAAGACCCGGAAGATAAAACTAGTTTCAATACGTGTAATTCTTGCAGGTTGGACACAAAAGCTCTTTGTTTGTGTCTGTAATATTTACATTGATTTTGAATTTTAGGAGAAGACTTGAAAAGAAAAAAATTACATCAGCTCAGTATGTAAATGGGGAACTGAAGTGGATGAATGAGACTTTCACAGTGGGAACATGCGTTTTTCTGAAGCCTGAATCGTACAAATTCAAAGAAAAGTTTATTGAAGAATCATATAATTCCGGTGACACGGTAAAGTTGTAACAAATAACGCTTGCTATATAACTTTTAGTGAATTATTAAACTTTAAAATATTTGTTTGGTTCAGTCTTTTGAATAAAATAATTTTTCTGAATATGATAGCTATTAATTGAAAATAGTTTTTGTTCTCTTTTAAGGATGCTATAAGTATTTGCCTTCATACAGGGATATGAATATACTAAAATTATTTTATGTCAGTTTGAAATTGCTTATTTCATCAAGTATATGTGATATATTTCAGAATGATGCATTTTGATAAATTGAAGAAAATATAATTTTTTGGCCGACTATTGAGGAAAATATAGCTTGCTTTCACAAATCTCTCAAAAACTAGTCGTTTAAAATCTCTTCTTGAGTATTATTGTGCAGGATTAGAGACTTGGTTCTTATAGAAGTGATATTAGGACATGAAATATCAAATAAAAATTTTTTTGTCAAGGTAAAATCGGGTTATATCAAAAGGATCGTAATATTTAAAAGATTTATTTGAGGGACAGTGTTTGAGTTGAAATAAAATTAGAATTTTCTGTATTTTTTTTTCAGAAAGAGAATAAACCAGATGACCGCCTTTATCCTGAGTACTACAGAAAAGTGGCAGAAAATATCAAAGGATCTAATATAGACACCCCAGACACTTTCATTGTAGCACGCATCGAAGAATTAAATTTTAAACCAAAAGGTGAAACTAAATTAAAAGTCAGGATATTCTTCAGACCACAAAACATAAGACATTCTATGTATTTACTTTATGAAAAAGATTTGAACTATGTCTATTGGACAGAAACAAGTGAGTTAATGAGTTTTACAAATACATAATATAATCATTTCCATATTTCAGTAATTGACACAGCATTTGATAATGTATTGGGCAAATGTTATGTATTCCATGGTGAAAATTTGACAAATCCTAGCAAATGGGTTTCTGAAGGACCATTTAGATTTTATTTTGATGCGTGTTATGAACAAAATACTCATTCTTTCAAGGATGTTCCACATATGGCTACTAAACTGGGTTCTGTTGGAAAAGGAAAAAGTAAGAATTAATAATAATAATAATAATAAAGGTTTTTATTCCATAAGAATGTCATTACATTATGGAATAAGTCAATACACATATATACCTAATATACAATACAACCTCTCAGTACATATGCTTAATATAGAATACTACATCTCAGTACAGAAAAAACTCCTCGAGACTGTAAAAACTTTTATCGACTAAATATTCTTTCAGTCTTTTTTTGAAAATATTTAGATTTTCTGAACGCTTGATATTTTCATCCAACTTGTTGAACACTCTGATTCCAAGTGAGGAAGCAGACATTAAACCTATTCTATATTTAAAATTAGGCAACCTCAAATTAAGATTGTTGCGAGTAGGATAAGCATGAAAGTCAGCACCCCGAAGAAACCCTTCCCAGTTTCGATATATCAAGGAGGCAAGTTCAAGAATCAAAATCGATGGTAATGACAATATTTTCAATTCTCTAAAATACCGCCTGCAGGAAGTCGTCTGAGGGACACCAACAATACACCTAACCACCCGTTTTTGACTAATAAAAACATACCTAGCAGCGGAGCATGCTCCCCAAAAGCCTATCCCATAACTCAGTCTTGAAGAGACTTGCGCATGGTAAAGTTGTAAAATCTGTTCAATAGAAAGAACATGTTTCAGATTTCTCAGTAAGTAGCACAAAGAATCAATTCTTGTGCACACACTTTGACAGTGAGCCTTCCAATTCAAGTTTTTATCAAGTATAACTCCCAAGAATTTAACACTAGCAACTCTGTGTAATAGAGTGCCATTGAGGGTTACATTGATATTGAGATTGCTATTGTTATTATAGTTATGAAAAATTGAAAAATTAGTGTTTGCGGCGTTAACATGTAGTGAATTCATAGAGAACCAATCAAATAATTTATCCAAATTATACTGTATTCGCGTCTCCAAAACTGACGAATTCTTATCTGATATAACCGCAGTGGCATCATCAGCATACAAAAACATACAGCAATCCACACTAGATCCTATATCATTTATTTAGAGTAGAAACAAAATTGGGCCCAAAATTGAGCCCTGAGGAACTCCAACACTATTCCGAAGAACTTTCGAATTAATGTTTTTGAATATTCCACGTTGCAAGCTCTGCACCGATATAAATTGTTCTCTGTCATTCAGAAAACTTCTCAACCAGCTCAAAGATCTACCGCGAATACCATACCCTTCCAGCTTCATCAAGAGCAAGTCGTGAACCATACAATCAAAAGCCTTACTGAGGTCACAAAATATCCCAGCGGGACACTCTCCGGACTCTATGTGGTCCACAACCCTCCCAACAAACGCGAACAAGGCATCCGTGGTGCTGTGCTTAGGTCGGAATCCAAACTGATTCCCGATTAAAATCTTGTGAACTCTCAGAAAAGACCACAATCTATCAAGAAAACAATACTCGTAAATCTTAGAATATATCGAAGAGAGAGCTATTGGTCGATATTTGTCTATTGATTCATTATCTCCCCTTTTGTGTAAAGGAATTACCTTACTTAATTTTAACTTGCTTGGAAAAACACCCTCACTGAAAGACAAGTTAATCAAAAAGGTCAAAGGTTTGGAGAGTTCCCTCAAGCACTTTTTTATTATGAAATTTGGTATATCGTCAAAACCACTAGATTTTTTTGATTTTAATTTATGGCCAATGAGATAAATAAACTCCTCCTCAGTATATGGAAACAAAAACATCGTGCTGTTGTTACTACTAATTTTATTAGTATTCTCAACTGTAGGAATCTGTTGCATTATTTGGTGCGCAGAATTTACAAAGAAATCATTGAACTTGTTTGCAACTGCATATGGATTATCGAGGATTCGGTCACCGTATTTTATTTGGATTTGCTGATAAACAGATTTAGGTTTTTTATTACAAAATGAGTTTATTATATTCCAAGCACACTTTACTTGGTTGTTTGATGATGCTATTTTATTTTGGTAGAATGACCGTTTAGTACGCTGCACAAGAAGGCAGTGTTCTCGCTTACATCTATGATAATATTCTTTCAACTCCGGCACACTTTTAGTTATTTCATACAAATTTTTCAAATTTTTACTAGATGTACTAATATTGTCATCAACCCAACTTTTGCCTTTCCTCACAAAGTATTTTTTTAATGGAAAGTGTGAATTGAAGTAGTACAGAAATTTATTATAAAACATAACGAAAGACTCATCTGCACTGCTGGTATTATAGACGTCTTGCCAATCTTCCCTAGATATATCGTTTTTTAAAAAATTGCAGGGGTATACTTCAGTAGTATGCTTTACTCATCTTATATTTGAAATCTTAACGTCGTTTGTTTTGCAGTTGGTAAAGGTAAAGCGAATAAGGTTGAAGTTGCACCGATTGAGAAGCCTTATGATTGGCCCAAAGTACCTGTCGCTCTCAAAGCAATGGATGTTTTCGCGGGATGTGGTGGTCTTTCCGAAGGTCTTCACCAGACAGGAGTGTGTGAAACAAAGTGGGCAGTATGTAGAAAATATTCATTCAATCTAATATTTATATGCCAAATAAGTGTGTTCTATGTCATTTTCAGATATTTTTGGTTTTTATAATATCTTATCAGAATCTTGAAGGAACCATAGTCAGTCATGGTTTTTATATTTATAAGAAAACATTTTTCTGTTTTAGTATATACTTTTGCTTAAAATTTGTACAGAAGATGACATGAGTTCACTTCAAGCAAAATTGTTAAAAATGTAATAGCAACCTAAAGACCATATTTATTTTTGTAAACATTGCTCTATGAAGTTATTTGATACTAATTCATGTGAACATGTGATTTTGTAGTTCACTCAAAGGATGATGAACTGTTTAAAAGTACAATAAACTAATTTCGCCGCTAATTAACTTTATTTGATTTAAAAATGTCAGAATAGTGTGATATTTTCATTAAAAATTAAATAATAAGAAAACAACTTGTCTAAAAACCACAAAATGAAAATAACTTTTTATTCAACTAGTTTCGCCTGTTACAGCATTATCAAGACTGAATACATAATTGCAAAGACATCGCTTGAAAATATAAGTATTTCGGTTCGGTACCTGGGGGTGGTAAAATGTAATCGATGGGTCCAAGTTATCAGAGATTTAACAGTGGGGAGTGGTTTAAGTCTAACTGGTCATTGAGAAGAATGTAATTATGGGATTTTTGGATCTTGTTTATTTCCATGGCTTCCAGGAAGTTCATTATCATACCTTTATCACAGTAATGAAGAATTTTTGGTTTGAAAGAGGATGAGATGTTATATTTTTTTGACTCTAGATGTTCCCTAAATGCTGATTGTCCGGTTTTTAGATGTTCTTTTAGCCCGGTTTCAAAACATCTCCCGGTCTGACCTATATATGTTGAATTACATTCTTCACAGTCCATTCTATAAATTCCTGTTCTCTTCATAGGATCGACTTTAGACATTTTGTTATTAAAAATCATTCTATCCAATCTGCTGTGACTCGAAAAAGCAGTATTCAGATTATTATTTTTAAAGAATTGAATGATCTTCGAAGAGGGGATGTGCGTATAAGGGATGCTCACAAACTTTTGTACCTTTTTGTTATTGCAGTATGGTCTATATAATTTCAAATTGATAAAATGTTTCTCTTTTTTCGAAATTAAACTATTTATTATTTTTAGTGGAAAATCATTGTTAATACCTATCGCGCGAATCACGTCAAGTTCTACCATAAGGTCTTGTCTTGATAAAGGAACCGAAAAAGCCCTATGAATCATTGAGTTAAGAGCCGCGAGTCGATGGCTAATTGGACTGAAAGAATTATAACTTATGATGGCGTCTGAGAAAGTAGGTTCGCGATAGGTATTAACAATGATTTTCCACTAAAAATAATAAATAGTTTAATTTCGAAAAAAGAAACATTTTATCAATTTGAAATTATATAGACCATACTGCAATAACAAAAATGTACAAAAGTTTGTGAGCATCCCTTATACGCACATCCCCTCTTCGAAGATCATTCAATTCTTTAAAAATAATAATCTGAATACTGCTTTTCGAGTCACAGCAGATTGGATAGAATGATTTTTAATAACAAAATGTCAAAAGTCGATCCAATGAAGAGAACAGGAATTTATAGAATGGACTGTGAAGAATGTAATTCAACATATATAATTAACAAAACTAAATTTGAATTTACTACGTTTATTATCACAAAATATTTTGAAAAATATAACACTGCGATTGCAATTTCGGTCACTAGACCATCATCGGGCAGATTGAGTTCTTAAATCAAGAGATTGAGTTAAGAACTCAATCTGCCCGATGATGGTCTAGTGACCGAAATTGCAATCGCAGTGTTATATTTTTCAAAATATTTTGTGATAATAAACGTAGTAAATTCAAATTTAGTTTTGTTAATCATGTTAAATTATCACGTAGTAACGACGGATTCCATCAACTATTCAACATATATAGGTCAGACCGGGAGATGTATTGAAACCAGGCTAAAAGAACATCTAAAAAACGGACAATCAGCATTTAGGGAACATCTAGAGTCAAAAAAACATAACATCTCATTCTCTTTCAAACCAAAAATTCTTCATTACTCTGATAAAGGTATGATAATGAACTTCCTGGAAGCCATGGAAATAAATAAGATCCAAAAATCCCATATTTACATTCTTCTCAATGACCAGTTAGACTTAAACCACTCCCCACTGTTAAATCTCTGATAACTTGGACCCATCGATTACATTTTACCACCCCCAGGTACCGAACCGAAATACTTATATTTTCAAGTGATGTCTTTGCAATTATGTATTCAGTCTTGATAATGCTGTAACAGGCGAAACTAGTCGAATAAAAAGTTATTTTCATTTTGTGGTTTTTAGACAAGTTGTTTTCTTATTATTTAATTTTTAATATAAATATGAACTACCACAGAGTTGATTCATCGTCCATCGAATTTATGTGATATTTTCGTATAAGAGTATTGCCAAGTTTTTTATTTACAAACTAATATTGTGTTATGTTAAAATCTATTGTAGAAACTGTGTATCCACTGCCTTAATTTGTATACGAATATTGAAGACAATTTGTGATTTTATGATCATTGGTCAATAGTAGAATCGAATGATTACTATTTATTCCGTCTTTAGATCGAGAAGGAAACAACTGCCGCAGAAGCGTTCCGGCTCAACAATCCGACATGCAAAGTTTTCACTGAAGATTGCAATGATTTGCTTCAGTTGGTAATGAATAAAAAGGAAGAAGCAAAGAAGATGGGTCTTCCTGACAAGGGGGAGGTGGAGATGTTAGTAGGTGGACCACCTTGTCAAGGATTTTCTGGAATGAATCGTTTCAATGCTGGCCAATATTCGTTATTTAAAAATTCTCTGATTGTGTCGTACTTGAGCTACTGTGAATACTATAGGTAAGGAAACCATTATTTTAAAAAAGTTTTGTAACTCATTAATTATTATTGCAATGATTAAAGAAACGGTTTTACTACATTTTTTATTTTTGCCATATCGTTTTTTGTAATTATTTTTAAACTACTGAACATTCATGTAAACCAGTGGCGGCTCGTGAGGTGTTTGTTTAAGGAGGCTACAAGAGGTGTTAAAACATACACCATAGGCGAAAATGTTTAGGATTTCAAGGTCAACCGCCTTATAATTTAAAGAAAATCAAAGTAAAACAAGCACCCTAAAATATTAATTTCTTTGGAAAAAAAATTGTTTTCACTTTCGAGTGTCTACATTGAGACCTACAACTCCTATTTACAATATTCACAAAAACTCTTCAGCCAATTAATCTATTCATCTAATTTTTTTTTCTTTCGCAAAATAGGTACCTACCTACCTACTTAACGAATTTGTTACCTATTCGAGGAATTAATCGATTGTTGCCCAGCAAGTATCAATAACATTAATTATGTTTTGTTTTCCAAGCAATTTAAATTTGATCCGCGACACGACATGTTCCTAGGATTTTTCGTGCCTTTCCAGAGAACGTGATAAATTTTAAAATCGTCTAATCCTAAGCGGCCCCAAACAGAGACATTTTCCCTAGTAAAAAGTAAACACTGCCAACAAAATAATTTATTTTTTACGTGTGATCCGGTTAGCCAAGGATGTCTCTCATAATTTCTGACATTAAAACCGCGATTCTGTTGTTTGTTACGCTGCACCAAATTGTTTAATTCCGGGGTAGGTCGCAATGTTTTTATTAAAACTTTATCGTTTTAACATAGTGCACTTAAGTTATGGGATAACAAATATTCCACTAAGTCACCATTGAAATTTTTAAAATTAACTTCAGTAACCGAACTCGTTTTAAAAACGATACGCGAGCAAAATAAATTAAAAATCACCGCACCGGCATAAAATTCAAAACAAACTCATCACGCTTCAGTCTTCACGTGCTTGCTACGTGCACTGTAATAGAATAAATAAGATCGAATATCGTATGCTTTGAACCGATCAGCTAGGTTCAATCGGTGTTGCCATTTACATGTGTTTTCCTTTTCTATTGCAATAAAGTATTCATTCGCAACATTCGCACCGTTGTTTGCTTTTCTGTGGCAGGCATAATGAACGTTGAAAATATACCTTTTTAAGCCTCTGCAGCGTTGCCACTGTTGAAATGAAATCTTGAAATGAATGAAATGCAGTAAGCAGTAAATGTAAATACTTTCTATTGTAATTAATAAATTATATTATATAATGTAGGTTGAAAGGAAAGTAGGTGCATAAATTAATATGATTTTGCTGAATGCTGACTATTTAATATAGTATAGTAGTGATACACAGAATATTGAGGAGGCGGCTTAGCCGCCTTCTAATAGCCGCCCCTGATGTAAACATCATCAATTCAATAAATTTAATTCTGTAAATGTGCTAATATAGTAATAATATCTTTTAATAGTATGTGTTGATAATTCATTTCTATGTAAAAGAAGATTGAGTTGAAGGACATATGATAAACAAAGGATATTTCCTGTATAAGATAAGTAAACATGCATGCATCTGTTATATAATGGGATGAAATTCATTGCTTTTGAATGCGTAATATATTGACTTTAGATTCCTGTTTTTTCATAATGCTACGACGTGAATATATGAAAAAAGATAAAATCTAATTTCCACAAACAATTGAAACTGTTGGTAGAAATCAGATAAAATTAGTTCTACTTACTTAAGTAAGACAAACTTCCACAGAATAGAAAGCTCATCAATATTCTAAATACAAGATATCTTCAACTCAATCTTTTATTTCATAGTTGAGAAATAACTTGGAAATAAGGCAAAGTTGATTGTTTTATTTTATTCATTATTCTTATTGGGATTAATAGCTACAAAGCAAAAATACCTTCAGTGACTTGTATATTTTAACTACTTCTTAAGTTTTTGAATTGTTTTAAGTTTTCTTACTCAACTCATTTTCAGACCTAAATATTTTATTTTGGAGAACGTTAGAAACTTTGTTTCCTTTAAAAGAAGTGTAGTTCTGAAATTAACTTTGAGATGTTTACTTGCTATGGGTTACCAAGTTGCTTTTGGAATTCTCCAAGCGGGGCACTATGGAGTTCCACAAACAAGAAGGAGGCTTATTATTATGGCAGCAGCGCCTGGATATGTTTTACCAAATTATCCCGAGCCATCGCATGTGTTTAATAAGAGAGGATGTCATTTATCATTTGTTGTAGACCAAATGAAATTCACTAATGGTAGGTACCAACTTTATGACTTTTACTATTTGTTATATTATGCACGAGTGATCACACACAAAATACTAATCTCAGAAATTATCTCTATGTGAAAAATATAATTTGAGTTACTTAAAGAAGAAAGTGGCTCCGTAGTTCAGTGGTCAGTGCGTTGGGCTACTGAACAGAAGGTCGATGGATCGAATCCCGGTCGAACCAACAAACTAACGCGGAGCCACCTCTCAGGAGGCAATGGCAAACCACCGAGAATTATTCTACCTTGTAAGCCTCTCTATAAAGACGTTCGGAACCGTCGTGAAATTGTAGGTCCCTTCTATTCGTGTATCACTATATCACGCACAACACGAATAGTTGTAGAGAGGTCGCCTACGCCCGAAACCGGGTACGGTACCGGAAGGAGAAGAAAGAAGAATGTTCATTTCAATATTATAAAATTGTACAATACTCTACCCGTACATATGAAAAATTTATCTTCAAGAGTCCTCCAAAATAAAATCAAATGTTTTCTTCTAGAAATAGCATATTACTCAGTAGATAAATATATAGCTGATGGGTTTGTAAGTAACTGAAGAAATTCATATTATTTTACTTGTGCTGGACTGACATTTGTTTATTTATTCATTTATTTATTTATTTTGTGTCATTTTGTTGTAGTGTTTTATAAATGTGTGACACTAGCTGATTTTTTGATTTATCTTGCTTTAGGAATATTTTTTTTGTGTTCATTACTATTAGCTATATAATGACATGTTCTACAGCTGGGGAACAAATAAGGGACCGTTCAAGTATTACGTAACGCAATTTTTGAAGATTTTTGACCCTCCCTCCCCCCTATGTAACGCTCCGTAACGTTTTCATGAACCCCCCCCCCCCTATAAACGTTACGTAACACACAAGTGACCATTTTTACCTAAAAGACACAAATATGTTGCGCAAAGTACCGGAAAATTGCTAAAATACCGTTTTTATTGTTTTAATCGTGTTTTCGTTAATAATAAACAAAACAAGAGATTTTTATTTAATAAACAATCATACATAATGTGATATGTTGAAAAGGGCTCAAATTTGTCCTAATAAACTTTTACTACTAATCTTACATTTAATTATGCCGTTTTCCTGACTTAGCCCTGTCGTTGCATACATTTTCAGCTAACTTCATCCACCATTATTTTTCTCATGCATTATTCAATTTTCGCTTAGTAGCAGGTTTTCACTTTGAAAACCTGCTCATTGAAATGGGTGCCATTAGCAAAGTAGGACCTAGGCCCAAGATAGTTTTTCGTTTCATGACATTTCAGGGTGCTCCGGCATCAAAAACCCAATTTCAAAAGTCTCTCTTTCTCTATATGTATGCGCTATATATTGAATATATATATATATATATATATATATATATATATATATATATATATAATATATATATATAATATATATATATATATATATATATATATATATTATATATATATATATATATATATATTAAATGTTCGTATGTATGTAGGTAGATAGTTTCGTAGTTTCGCTCCTGTTTATTACGTGTTTAAAACACTTAATGAAAACTGGCAACGGAAACAAAATATAAATGACGAAAGATACAGTCGAGGTATTCCCCATAAAACATAAACGGATAGAGTTGCCAACTTGGGACAACAAAATAATACTGACTTACAATACAATCTAGGGATTCCCCGTAAAAAATAAACGAAAAGAGTTAATAACTTCGGAGATTCAAATTCTCTAGTTTTTTATTTCAATAAAAATCAATGTTACGTAGCGCGTTGTTCGAACCCCCCTCCCGCCCCTGTAACGCTTCGTAACGTTTTACAAGACTCCCTCTCCCCCCAAATTGAACGCCCCCTAAATGGATATTATTATTATTACATCATTTTGTATTGTTAGTGCTAAAATGATAGTTAATTTATTAATTTCAATAGTTAATGAAATCGCTTAGAAAACACTCTTTTTAGGAAATAAGTGGATAGAATCTGCTCCATATCGTACAGTGACTGTTCGAGATGCTTTATCTGATTTACCTGAAGTTAAAAATGGTTTCAATCAACTTGAAATCCAATATGATTCAGAGGCTATAACACATTTCCAAAGATTAATGCGTGGAAATGACACCCATAATGTCGTTTACGACCATATTTGTAAAGAAATGGCGCCTCTTGTTGAAGCACGAATCAGCCACATACCCACATACGCTGGTGCTGACTGGAGGGACCTACCTAATATGGTTGTAAGATTGAACAATGGAACGTTCACTCAGCAACTTAAATATCTTTATAGGTGATTACAAGAAATTATATCACTTTACAGAATAGCTTTAATATTTGAAATGAAATCAATATTTGAGTCAACCATAGTGTACATCTATTCTTTATTTTAATTTTCAGAACTAAGAAACAAAACCAAAGTGACCCTCCTCGCGGTGTATGCCAATGTGCGTTAACCAAGTCCTGTGATCCATCAGATAGGCAAATGAATACCCTGATCCCTTGGTGTTTACCCCATACGGCTGATAGACATAATCACTGGAGTGGTCTTTATGGCAGGCTAGAATGGGATGGATTTTTTAGTACAACGATTACTAATCCTGAGCCTATGGGAAAACAAGGAAGAGGTAGGAATAGTGTAACATATTTCATTCAATTGTATAATTAAAAAAATTTTTTTTTCTGATATATCTAACTGAACATAATCTATTTAAAAGTTTTATTCAAGTCAGAATATTCCTGATATGAAATTTTTTTTCAGTTCTTCATCCTAAACAAAATAGGGTAGTTAGTGTGAGAGAGTGTGCAAGATCTCAGGGCTTTCCAGATAAGTTTAAATTTAATGGTAGTATCCTAGACAAACATCGACAAATTGGAAATGCTGTACCTCCTCCACTTGGTGCTGCAATTGGTAGAGAAATCGTTAAAGCATTAATGGCTTCAGAAACTGCTGTGAAAAGTGATTGCAATGAATGATACTGATATATTTGATGTGAAACTTCATGTTATATATTTTTAAGATGATTTTAATTTAATGCTGGTTAGTTTTTATATTATCAACAGACTTGCTGAAATCAAAATCTGTATTATGTAAAAAACTTTATTCAATTTTTTCTGTATGAGAAATTTGTGAGATACTGAAGGAATGCTGTGTATACCCTCAAGTTAATTTTATCTTCTTGTTTTTAACTATTGTTTTAATACATTTTCATTTGTAAAAGACTTCATTTCTGTAGATGAAGTAATTCATTTGTTTTCCTGTTTTCAAAGTTCATAATCGATAGTGACATTATATTCAAGACTTTCGATATTTTCAAAAATATCATACAATTAAAATATTTGAAAGCTGAGTCCAAGTAACTGATATAACTGTACGTAATTACGCATATACTAAATAGCGTGGAAAAAGATGTGTAAATTATTATGAACAACATATCCAAAATTCATCCTTCTACAGCTTTTTGAAGGGTGTATGGAGCTAAAAAAAAAAGCTAGCTTTGAAAAATTGAGTTTGAAAATGTGTACGCAAATCGAGCTCATAAGGAATTGCTATTATTTGCATTTCGCACAGAACCCTAGATGACGGCTTGTTCCGGGAGATCGGCTCTTTAAAATTAAGCCAATAATTGAATTTTTCAATAAAAAATGAAAGAGTTGTACCGCTTTGGAAAAAAACCTTTCGCTAGACGAGTCCATGGTGTTGTGGAGGGGTAGATTGGAACAAGTACAGGATAAAATTATACGTTCTAACACTGGACGACTTTGGCGGAACGGGCTATGATGCAATGTTTCATTCGTTTGATGGAAGGCTAGATATTGGCCATTCAGTTTATATGGATAATTTCTACTACAGCTATGACCTGGCCGTAAAGCCGCTGGGCTGCAAGACTGCACAGGGGCTTTAAGGATGACCTGCAAGAACACTCCTTCTGAGGTAAAAATTGCTAAATTGGAAAAAGGGGATCCTGAAATACGACGACGATGGCGTGCTTATTGTCAAATGGCGATATAAGAGGGATGTGGCATATATTTCCACAGAATTTGAAAATTATGCAAGATGGTGGCATTTTAAGATAAATTAGGGAGGGATCACGAAAAGCCTAAACCTATTTTCCATTATAACGAAAATATGGGAGGTGTTGATAGGCAAGATCAGCTGCTCTCATATTATCCATACGAGAGGAAAACCCTTAGCTGACACAAAAAGCTTGGGGTACACGTGCTGCAAATGTTTCTCATCAATTGCTATTTGTTATATAAGAAAGTTTACGAAATCAAAAATGTCCATTAACGACTTCCGTCTGAATATAATCGATCAATTAGTCGCCCTTCAAAAACTGCATGATGTCAATGAAAAAAATTGGATGTTGTAGATTGAAAATTTTCATAAAAATAAATAAAATATAATTTTCACAAAAACAAATGAAATAGGTACCAGATTTTTCCGTTTTATTATTTTTAAAAAAATTTCTTTTGAAAGGAAGTAATAATAAAATTACCATTGCAGTTTTACATTATGTGCTTAATGTGCATGGGCGTGACTTATTTATTAGTCATAAGTCATAGCCGTTTTGGCGGTTATTTTTGGAGACACTTATCTTAAGCCTGTTATAAAAGCATTTTGTAAAAGAATTTCCTCAGATATTATGTGAACAAATTCATTAGCAATAGGACCCTACTCCCTGAATCTAAATAGCGTGTTAAGGAGTGACGGATGTACTTTACCTTTACTCTTTTACAAATATTATTATGCAGTGACATATAAGTAGGTCTTGAAAATGAAAATCCGAAATTTTGTCTCTAAGCAAGATTTCTTTTTATGACCTGAAAACCATATTTCCATTGAAATTAAAAACTTTTCTGTCCACTTCAAATTTGAATCTTTCAGAAAAGACCCAAAAGGATTATACTACAAAAATTTAATGAATAACACTCCATCATTAACACCGTGGTATCATAATTGTGAAATACACAGGCATTTTATAGTCACCATCAATCGTTTACGCACATCCCACGGCCTTTTCGGTAAACACATGTTTCGCATAGGCTTGAGACAAAATCCCCTATGCCAATGTGGGGAAGAAGAAACACTGGAACACATCTTCATGCTATGTCCCTTGTATCGAAGAGAATTCTCTGGAATTCATGGATGCCTGAAACCAGGCCCCATAAATTGGTATACATAGTAATAACATGAACATATATCTGATGATCTACGATTTCCTAAAGAAGACCAATTTGAGAATATAACTTAATATACACTTCAATCAATGGCGCACCCAGGATTGAGTTTCGGGGGGGGCTGAATCAAAATTTAAACTACCTCCTTAAATTTAAATAGAAAACGCACATCCCGTATCCGGTAAATCACAATAGATCTTATGGTTGACTGATAGTGACCAGTGGGCTCATTTCATAGGAGTAGAGCTCATTTTACAATTATTATCTTAGTAATCTCAATTCTTTTGTTACTCTTTTAAATCTCAGGGGGCTGCAGCAACCCCACCCCCCCCTGGGTGCGCCACTCCTTCAATCGGACCTCCTTGACGTGGAATCACCTTTAGTAGATCTATCTTGAGTCGCAGAGAAGCTTCATTAATTTCTTATATAATTATTTGGGTATTAATTTACATTGTGAACAAAACTAAATTTGAATTTACTACGTTTATTATCACAAAATATTTTGAAAAATTTTAACACTGCGATTGCAATTTCGGTCACTAGACCATCATCGGGCAGATTGAGTTAAGAACTGAATACAGAATTAAGTATAGTTATATTATTATTAACTATACTTAATTCTGTATTCAGTTCTTAACTCAATCTGCCCGATGATGGTCTAGTGACCGAAATTGCAATCGCAGTGTTAAAATTTTTCAAAATATTTTGTGATAATAAACGTAGTAAATTCAAATTTAGTTTTGTTCATCATGTTAAATTATCACGTAGTAACGACGGATTCCATCAACAATTTACATTGTTGCTGAGCGTATGTTCTAATAGAACGAGCTCATTAGGAGACCCCACTAGAGTGGAGGCCTCCCAATAATAATTTAAATATAAAAAGTTTCTTTCTATTACGGTTTTTGACATTAAAACAAGACCACAGAATAGAACTTAAAAGAATCAGTGGTTCACAAAGTTTGTGATGTTTTTAATAACCCCAAATTGGAATTCTTAAAAAAATCAATGAAATAAAATAAGCTCAAAAAAATTTATCGATGAAGATAAAAACCAAAATATAAAAACAAAATAATGACATATTGTCTTAGAATTTAACGGAAACTAATGGACATCTATAGAGTATGTTGTTTCAAAGATTGCAAAAACACAACTTCAAACAGAAAAGATTGTTGTTTTTTTGAGTTTCCAGTAGATTTTAATTTGTGAGTACATAACATGTACCATATTTGGAAATAAGTACTCAATATTATATTTTTATTGTAGATGTGTACAGTGGGTGGAAGCTATAGGAAATAGAAACTTTTTTGAAGATTTTGCATATGGAGGGCCAGTACCTTTCAGAAGAAAATACATTTGTTCCGACCATTTTGGGGACAATGATTTTGTGATGGGTGGAAATATTTATGCAGGGTAATGTGATATGAGGGCCAAACCATCCTGTCAGTTAAGTATATGTTCAGATTAAAATATTTATGGAAAACGTCAAAATATTAGTCAAGTTTTGAAAATGATTTTTGTATGATGTTTTATATACATTGATTATTTCGGTGGTTTGGCCCTCTGTAATAAATATATTCATTAGTTTTGCTTGTGAGAAAAATCAGTTCTTTTAACATACAGTCAAAACAATTGTAGCATATAGTTGATAGAATTTCATGTAAAGATTATGTTTGTGGAATAATGATTTCAATGTAATACAGTACAATCTGTACCCCCTGAGAATAACAATTATAAATATCAAAGAATGTAATAATTGTAGGGTTAAGGTATGAGTTTTTTATATTCAAACAATTACCATTAGAAAAGTTACTACTCTTATTCTCTGAGAATCTTGCAGGTTAAATTGATCTCAGACATTCTATAATCTTTACAATTTGGTTAATAACATACATCATTAACTTGGTAAGGTCAGATTAAAATGTTTTAATGGATAAATGTTATTTAATATATTTTAGGGACTAAGACTAATATCCTTCACATGAATAATAGTAGGTTGTCTTAGTATTATGGCCATTTCATATTGTTTCTTCCATAATTTTTATTATTATATTTCAGGATTGAATCTTCAATCGAAAATAATCTATCCAGTTAATAACTATATTTTTCTTTTTATTTTTCATATTCATGATTATTTTTTATAGCATCAAATTAAATGCTGTTCCAAGTTGTGACCCAATAAAAATGGATGTTTGTGAACAAACGCCATCAGGTGATGTTTATGTTAAGACCGAACCACTGGAGAATGTATCATGGAGAACTAGAGAATCTACAAATCAAGTTGTATTTTCTGATGAACTATTACAACATGTAAAGGCCGAAGAAGAATCTAGTCAATCTTTGGGCTCAGAAGGTGAATTGCTATAAACTTTAAATAATTTTTGAATTCCAATAACGCTTACCTAGTTATTGTTTATTGGAAAAGTGAAAAATTAAATTTAAATTTTCTGTTGTCAGAAGTGAAATTATACTTCTATGACATTGATTCATTTTGTAAAAAATATTATGTGAGATGAAATAAGCAGTACTCCATAGATCATTTTTTATTTAAGGTGTTGCTTCCTTGTCTGCGGTTCAGTTTCATCTTTTAGGCAGGTGAGCAAAATATTCTGTGGCGATCTTTATTGCATCATATAATTTTATGATTTCAGAATAAGGAGTAAACATGCAGAGGAGGTGGCCAAGAAACGCGCAAATGAAACTCAGGATGAACGGTTGGAGAGGTATTTATTTATTTACGAAGATACAATCAATTGCTTTCAATCTTTGCTTTTATTTTTTCCGTAATTGAAATTTATTCCTTCAGGTTGAGAAAAAATGCGGAGAGGGCAGCTTTCAGGCGAAGCATTGAAAGCGAGGAAGAAGCTCTTGTCAGGTTTGTCGTTGATTTCCAACATTTGGAAGTATAATTCTTGATTTCCCATGTATTTTATCATACTCACACATCATAATGTGACTAAAATTTTAATAACTGTTCATTTTTAGTTAATTACGTTTCTGTAATAATTAAAAATCAATTGATGGAATCTGTGGTTACTACGTGATAATTTATCATGATGAACAAAAACAAAATTTTACTATGTTTATTATAACAAAATAGTTTTAAAAAAATTTCAAAAGCAGCAAATAATTTTTTAAACTATTTTGTGATAATAAATATATTAAAGTTTTGTTTTTGTTCATCATAAAAAACAATTATCCATGAATATCATCCCTATGACTAGAAATCTTACATATTGAAATCTTAGATTTTCCGGTTATAGAAACCTCAGAAAATCTGGGTATTTTGGAATTAATACCGAGAACTTAAGAATAACAATATTTTTAAGGGTAGTACTAAAATTGAAATTGAACTAAATTAAATTTAAAGTTTTCAGTTTAAAATATAATGAAGTTTATTGAGGAATTGAATGTAGAAAGTTAGTGGAACTTTTTAGATCAATGTTATAAAAAACTGTGTAGGCAGAATTTTCGTATCATTACGATTAACATAATGTTAGTTAATCGTAACTACATAGTTCAACATTCAAAAAACTTATTTTGTTGAATCTTTGATGAACATATATAACATTATTATTAATTTCATGTACTTATCTGAATTTCGCAGTTGTGGAAACTTTGAATATTCAATTGAGTTTTTAAAGAATCTAGCAGCTTTTTCGATATCATGCTGACTAATTAATAAAGGTCCCTTAATTATAATTCTTAACATCTTGTTGTATTTGAAATGAAGTAATTGATGCTATATTTGCAGAAGACAACGGAACGCCCAGCGAAACTCCATTCGAAGAAGCTTGGAAACCGACGAAGAGAAAGAAATAAGAAAAAAACTGAACGCTGAAAGGCAAGCCAAAAAAAGAAAGAATGAATCTCCAGAACAGAGGGAGTTACGAAGAATGAAAGATCTCCTTAGGGCTAGGAGACGCCGTTTACTTGAAACAGAAGAACACGCTCAGACGAGAAAAATTAGTGATGCTGCTCGTGCAAAAGTAAGAAGGCAAAATGAAACTGAAGAAGAAAGGAACATAAGGAGATTAAACGATATTATAAGGATATCAAGGAGAAGAGGTAATGAGACAATGAAAGACAGACAAGAACGGTTAAAAAAAAATCGCGAATATAGTGCTAAAAAACGATATGTACAAAAATTGGAATACGAATTGAATTATTCAAAAAATTTTGTGGTAGACACGGCAATGACTGAGCGAAATTTTGAAGATGATATTTCATCAATGAATGTAAACTTTTTTCAGTCTGTAGGAGTTTATCCTAAAGCACACGAACACCATTATATTGGAAACATGTTGCCTGATAAACAGGATTGTCAAGTTTGCCAATTAGATAGAATTGATAAGAAGCTTTTGCCATTAACAAATAGTTTTAATGAATTCAATATTCACAGTTCTTCTGATTTGCACCAAACTTCTTCAGTAGATGATAATTCTGAGAAAGTAGTATCAAAAGATTCAACTGAGTCGACATCGGATGAAGTTTCTCCTGAGACAATGTTAGTTTTACTTTCATGAGTGTAATATTTGTTACAGATATTGTGAAAAACGGGAACTTGAAGCTCCTACCAGTCTTTTGTTATTTGTTGATGTTTTTTTAGATCTTTACTACACCTATAGCATAAATTTGTGAATATGGCGAGAAGAATGTATAATAATAACATTTTAATTGAAAGAAGAATATTTTTTGTTATACTTATAACTTATTTTCTCTAATATTTTTGGAACGACTACTACTTTTGTACTGAAAACCAAGGATCTGAAGTACGAATTTAAAATTTTCTTGTAATATTGTTGTATATAATGAATGGACTTTTTTTTTGAACTGTGATGGTGCTTCGGCAAATTGTAATGCAATACTTGGGTAGCAAAATTGTGTTTACTCTGGTATTCTGTGGCAATATGTGGATTATCACGCAGTAACATCATAACCTCTAAAATGTACAGAGGACGGACTGTAAACGTAGACGCACTGAATACGTAACAAACGGACTGTAAAAAAATTTTGAATTTATAATTCGAAGGAACGGAATTTTTCCGCATGAGTAGAGGTTAAGGTGATGAGTGACATTCAACATAATCTACAAATTGTATGAATCTTAAATAGCCTGTGTTGGTTTGTATTTGTATTATAATATTCTAATTATTCATCTATTGTGAATAATTAACAAAACAAGAATAAAAAACAAAACTTTACTAAACTGAAGGCGGGACAAATGACATCTGACAGTGGGCTGACATCACACGGAATTCTTTCTTTTGATTGGCCGGACGTAAGAAACGCACTGTAAAAAGATGAATGTTGGTCAACTCGTCTGTTTCACTTGTGGTTGTTTCACTTACGTTATGTGCAGAGGCTCCGTGGCTGAGCGGTGTAGGTAACGCTGTGCCGTCTTCGTTGACGGAGTTGGTGGGTTCGATTCCTACCGTGTTCTTGGGTGTTTGTATGCGTTCTGAGATTTTAGTGGTTCCCCTCATTTAGTATTTGATGGCTAAATGTCCAGTGTTGACGAAGCCAAATTGTACGGAGGACGGGCGTGTGAGAGGGCACACGTCCCTCCTCTTTATTAAAAAAAAAAAAAACTTACGTTACGTAATGCGTTTACGTTCATTTATAAACAAGAGTACATTATTGCGTTGCGTCTACGCTTACAGTCCGTCAAACTATAAATCCAGCTTACGGCTCCTTAAAGCATTTCTGCACGTTTTTCTGGGAGATGTATAGAGAACTTATGCAATTTTCTTATCCTGTCAAAATCACTACTGCTGCCCCAAGTAATAACATCAAAGTAAGTAATGAAACCATGTTATCATGGTCAACTACATTGATGATGTTTTGGTTGACGTAATTCCTTGAAACGCAAAACGCATATAATACTTTGAACAAAATTTTTCTTATAGATTTTATTTTTGTAGAAGAAATTTAGGTTTAAATAACAGCGAATTTGCTTTAGAATTGTTAGTCATCAAGCCAATGCACTTTTCATGAGATTGTTTGCTTCTTCGAATATCGATTGCGGTTTGCTTGATTAAAGTATCAAATTTGTGTCATCTGTCAATCTGTGTAACTAACAAGAGGGCACGATTAGTCTATAGCATTAACTGAATTTGGTATAAAGCACAAATAAGATATATCCCAGTATACTTCCCTGAGGAAGTCCAGCATTCACACTCAAAGACAAATAAATGCAATTACCTGTTTTGATTCTTAGATCCTGGATACTATATCAGACAGATACGATCTTAGCCACAGTAGGGGAATCCCCCTGAAACCCAATCTATCTAACTTTGCTAACAGCATATATATATATATATATATATATATATATATATATATATATATATATATATATATATATATATATATATATATATATATATATATATATATATATATATATATATATATATATATATATATATATATATACAGTGCCGGATTAAGCCAGCGCGAGGCCTGTAGCAAATTCGGCCAAGAGGCCCTTGGTTTGCTTTAGGTTCTCAAGTTTATGGTATTAAACTCAGATTAGAATATAAAACCGAAAATGTGTATGCGTGACAACCCGAAGCGGCTATGTAGGAACACGTATATCTGTGTGCGTGTAATGATACCAGTTTTTGAAATAAACTCCCTATATTTTTTTTATTACTTTTACAGATCAAACTGGTTGACTTTTTTTTACTTTGGTAATACAATAGTTCGTATATTATTTTAAATATTCATTAGGTACAATCAAAGTTACATATGAACAATCGAATTCAAATTTATATTCATGTAAGTAAATGACATCCTTGATACTTGTGAAAGGGCTATTTGAGCCAAATTTGCCTACGGCCAGTTAGCTGATTGGGGTTGAGCCATGAGAACTGACAAGAAACTTCGGCCACTCTTTTACATTCACAAGGGTTGGTATGGTGGAATGTAAACTGATGCAACTAAAATACAATGCCAGACTAAAATCTAAAGAGCTTTTTATAGTTTTTTACGTTGTGCCAAATATAAATGTACATCAAATTCTAATAGTTTCATAGTCAATAGAATCCTATTTTATTTGTTCGGGTTTTACGACTAGCTCGATAGATGACAATATCAGGGAATTCACCTGTTAGTTTTGCAGTGCTACAAACTTGCCTATAGTGCAGTGCAAGTAGTACAAACATATAACTTGTGCGGCCAGCACTCAATTTTCAGAAATGTAATACTTTAAATTATTGTTGTCGATTTTGACACCAACGTTTCTCGTGGTAGGTATTATACAACCTATACCTACGATTTAAAGTGACGAAATGGAGATTTAGATTTTCAGATGTGAGTGAAGCATAGCCTAAACGCTTCGGGTTTAAGGCATGCAAGATATTTTACGCTTATCTAAACTTTTTTTTTCTTGTCAGACAGGAGTTTGGGCGCGGGGCCCGCAGCATTTGCTACTCTTGCTACGTGGCTAATCTGGCACTGTATATATATATATATATATATATATATATATATATATATATATATATATATATATATATATATATATATATATATATATATATATATATATATATATATATATATATATATATATATATATATATATATATATATATATATATATATCCATATATATCTATATACCTAATTTGATTCATGAGGTTCATGGTATTTGAAGAAGTTACTACACTGATTAAAACAATTTATTTTTATAGTAGTATATTTAAAGAGATTATATTACAATACAAAAGAAAAAAACCTTTTTTTTGTGATCTTCAATAAAAAAATTTTGTGAAATGAAAACAACACAAAATTAACGTAAGTCTAAGGAAATCATATTTTCTATGAAGAAAATCCCCACTGTTATAAACAAGTGGTCGTCCTTTCTGAGATGAAAACCACTGATGAAGGTCTGAGAGTTCTCCAAAACCATGCTGGTTTTTGGTTTGTACCAAGCATTCGTAGACCGAATCGGGTATCAAACCAGTGAGTTTGTATGATTGGTAACGTTCACCTTTTGCAGAGTTGTACCGTTGTGAAGGTTTGACTAAGAGGTCATGCCACTGGCCAGGATATTGGTAAGTAGCATTAATCTGAAAAAAACAGGATGATAAATATTGTGTTATTAGTATTTAGAGTTTTGGAGGCCCAAGGGGCAGAAAAGGAGAGGATACCCCTAATTATATTTCATAAGTTAAATAATTGTTTTAACGACCTCTGTGGCAAGGTGGGTTAACCGTTAACTCAACCTAGAGGTGCCAGGTTCGTTTCCTGGTGGAGGTACATTTTATTTACACAAAGAAATAATGTCTACTTCTTGTTTGGTGTTGCACTATTAATTGAACGTCGATATGTCTCGCAACTGATGATCAAGAGAATTAGTTAACAACTTATATAAGGAAGATACTCACCATAACTCGTCTATACAAAATACGAACATCTAAAATGGGAAAAACAGACTGCACCGTCCATGTGAGAAGGTACTCATGTGGATTAGAATACGAAGGACTACTGATTCTTGCCGGACCAGGTTTTCCTGACAATTCTATATATCGTTTGTCTCTTCCTATCGAATTAACAACGTTGCAACTATAATTGCCGAAGTCGGACATTTGCACATTTCGTATAGTTAATGTGTAGGTTTGTCCGTTGCTCGACATCAGTCTTCTGTCTGTTGGCTGTAGGAGGAAGGAGTCTTGGTACCAAGATACCTGCAACATGAAGTTTAATAGTATGCTTTAATTTGTTTCAGATTACGAAGATTTTGTTAAAGCACACTTAAAGAGCTGCAAGTAGCAAAACATATTTAAGGAATTTAAACTAGGCGGAACTTAACTAAAACTAAAAACTAAATTATGAATTAATGTTGACAGGGTGATTGGGATGAGATGCACGAAAGAAATTATCTAAGCCGAAAGTGATCATGTACGAAATATCAGGTCAAACCCGGCGAAATTTCTTAATTTCCAGGAATATTTGTTCTGTGAATGACTGCCAAGAACAATACATTTTTTCAATAACTTAACCTGAGCGCCATAAAAATTGTACGAAACGGAATATTTCATTCTCTAAATTCGATGCGAGCGCCGAACATTTGTTAATGGTATATCTAAGTTTTCCTTACTAATAATAAGAAAACCCTATCGCAGCAAGCTGCATTAGAAAATCAAGTTTTTATGGAAAAAAATAGACAGCTGTTTCGCCTTTTTTGGGTTCTCATGAGTATTATACATCCATCTACCGAATATGATAACCAGCTCAACATTTCAAAGGTTCTTATGGTTTCCTTTTCGCAACACAATGGCATATAAATATTACACAGCGCCACCCGTCGGAAACAATTGAACTAGGTCTTCCAGGCAGAATGTTTCACCTGCCTGAAAGACGTGGTTCATTTGGTAGATGGCTGGATAATACTGATGAGTCCCAAAAAGGGCGAAATATCTGTATATTATTTTCCATCTAGTATGATAATCATCTTAGCATTTACCGTCTAAGGTAGGTGGAAATATTTCGATACATCGTGAACTCGTATAACAAGCTCCGCTAGGGGATTTATTTGATTTGTTTCGAATGAATGTCCAAGTTTTAACTTCAATTTATATTCACGGACGTGCCTCGTTTAGCACGAAGATATCTGTGTATATTTATTGATACATACATTATGATATATATATATATATATATATATATATATATATATATATATATATATATATATATATATATATATATATATATATATATATATATATATATATATATATATATATATATATATATATATATATATATATATATATATATATATATATATATATATATATATATATATATATGTATATATATATATATATATATATATATATATATATATATATATATATATATATATATATATATATATATATATATATAACAGAATTCTTCGTGTTATTGATACACGTTCGTGGTAATAAAATGAAGTACTAGGACATTTATTTGAAACTAATCAAACAAACCTCCTAGCTGGTTATACGAGTTCACGAAACATCGAAATGCCTCCATATACCTTGGACGGCTTATGTTAGAAACATTAAGTTGTTTATCACAATCAATGGAAATGATAGACAGTCTGTTTCGCCCTTATTTGGGGCTCATCAGTATCATCTATCCATCGAAAGTGATAACCAACCAAATATTTTCAACGGTCTTATATTTTCCTTCTAGTGACCTAATGGTATATAAATATGACACAGCGCCACCAGTCGGAAACAAATGGACCACATCTTACAGATAGATGAAAACATTTCGGCAACGTGAACTCGTACGTCCTGACACCCGAAGGTGGTTACTATATTCGCTAAGCAAGAGTAAAGTTGCCACATCAAATCAATGTAATGCAACATTTACACACCGCCAGTAACAGCGCTCCGAGTTTATCCCTTATACAGGCAGCAAATGAATATAAAACAGAATTCTTCGTGTTATCGATACACGTTCGTGGTAATAAAATGAAGTTATATATTATTATAGATATATACTTTATATATATATATATATATATATATATATATATATATATATATATATATATATATATATATATATATATATATATATATATATATATATATATATATATATATATATATATATATATATATATATATATATATATATATATATATATATATATATATATATATATATATATATATCAGGGGCGGCTAGTCATAGGAGGCTAAGGAGGCTAAGCCTCCTCAATAATATTCCGTGTATCACTAATATATTATAGTGAATAGTCAGCATTCAGCATATTCATATCAAAATCATATTATTTTATGCACCTACCTTCCTTTCAACCTACATTATATAATATAATTTATTAATTACGATAGAAGGTATTTACATTTACTGCATTTCATTCATTTCAAGATTTGTGGCAACGCTGCGGAGGCATGGAGGCTCAACGTTCATTATGCCTGCCATAGAAAAGCAAACAACGGTGCAAATACTGGGAATGAATACTTCATTGCAAAAGAAAAGCAAAACACATGTAAATGGCAACACCGATCGAAACCCAGTCTTATACGATGTCGACCAATCACAACTATAGAATTTGGCTGAATTTAGTTGGAAATCGTAGTGTTATCGTATTGTCTAATGGCCGGCGTGTTTACTTATACTATATATAAAATGAGTTTGGTTACTGAAGTTAATTTCAAAAATTTCAATGTTGACTTAGTGGAATATTTGTTACCCCATAACTTTAGTGCACTAAATTATGAGGATAAAGTTTTGATAAAAACAAAAAAAACCTACCCCTGAATTAAACAATTTGGTGCAGCGTAACAGAAAACAAAACCGCGGTTTTAATACACGGAATTATGAGAGACATCCTTGCCTAACCGGATCACAGGTAAAAAATAAATTATTTTTTTGGCAGTGTTTACTTTTTACTAGTGAAAATGTCTCTGTTTGGGGCCGCTTAGGATTTGAGGATTTAATTCTATACCTAGTTGAAAGTGAGGAATTTTTCACCGATAAAGTAACTTTAAATACAGCACGCGGATTAATATCTTACTTACAAGATAAGGAATTTATATATTTTTTAAACATCTTTAAATTAATTTTTGAACAAACAGAAATAGTTTTTCAAATCTCAAACCACAAGTTTTCAAATGTAATTTACTCACGAAATCGGCTCAAGTTTCTTTTGGAAAAAATTTCAGAATTTCGTGCAGAAGTTTATTTTAGAAAACTATTTTCTGTATTTCAAACTACTGATGATACGACTCAATTTAGCTCAAAACGAAAAAAATTCAGTTACGCAGATATGGAGCTTCACTATAAGCAAATATTTTATGAAATTTTGGATACTATTAGGGGTCAAATGGAAATAAGGTTCTCTGATTTGAAAGAACTGCATTTCTTCGACTTACTCAATAAAAATTTGTTAACCGGATTTTCGGCTAATTTTCCAGATAACCTTTTGGAAAATTTATGTCAAAAATACACTTTTTTTGATAAGGTGGCCATAAAAACTGAACTGTGTGTTGTTTATAATGACAATGAAATTTTGGGGCAAAATGAAAATCATGTGAGGACTATTAAATATCTTTTTGATATTTATTTTACGAAATTCAATGAGCCAGGATCGTTTGAAAAATATTAGTTTTTTGTCTATTGAAAAGGAATTGGTAAAACTTTTGGCGAAAGACAAAAAATTTTATGTGGATATTATAGATCATTTTGCTAACGTTGAAGATCGCAGAATCCCGCTAATCTTCAAAAATATATAATAACTTTTTATTTGCTCTCACCAGCTGTTAACAAATTCGTTAAGTAGGTAGGTAGGTACCTATTTTGTGAAAGAAAAAATTTGATGAATAGATGAATTGACTAATTGGCTGAGAAGAGTTTTTGTGAATATTGTAAATAGGAGTTGTAGGTCTCAAGGTAGACACTCGAAAGTGAAAACAAATTAATAGCTTAGGGTGCTTGTTTTACTTTGATTTTCTTTAAATTATAAGGCGTTGACCTTGAAATCCTAAAAATTTTCGCCTATGGTGTATTTTTAACACCTCTTGTAGCCTCCTCAAATCAAAACCTCACGAGCCGCCACTGATATATATATATATATATATATATATATATATATATATATATATATATATATATATATATATATATATATATATATATATATATATATATATATATATATATATATATATTTATTAGAAAGAGTCCACCTCTTCTTTTATTTGTCTTATCTTCTCTATTATATATCTACCCCATTATGAGGATCCTAGGAAATTGCTTCACAGTACAAATCCCGAGAAGTTGTATGGAGAGGTAGGTATAGCATTAAACTCGAGCGATGAAATTTCTCATTTAGTTTGTCTGAGATAATAAACTCCAGATATATGGCTGTATTCTATTTAACGGGAAGAGTTTCTTACGGCACTAAGGTAAAGACTGTCATTTCAACTTGATTTTACTTGTACGAAAATGAACCTTGACATAGGGACTTTCGTACTTTCAAACTAACACAATGGTGAAGTGGAAGAACTGTGAAATGATATAGTAATTCTGAGACTTACATGCTATAAGTCATAAATATAATTTCAGGTTTTAAGTATAATAAATTATTTAATTTCTTTGTTATTACTCTCCTGCTGCTATTATAATTCCAAATGTGAAATTACATCCAGAAAATATTTCTTGAATAATTGTCACGAAAATGATAGTGGTGGAAATTATGAGCATCCCAATATTCGTATCTTCCAAATTCAGTTTGAAAAAGCTTTATGTAGTTATATCAAAGATGATTGCCTTTCTGAATTTGTCTCTATTGAGTTTGTTATTTCATCTTGTTAATGACATGAATTATGGTTCATTTCATATAGACAATATGGAGGAATAATATCTAGCAATTTTATATATATATATATATATATATATATATATATATATATATATATATATATATATATATATATATATATATATATATACATAATATATATATATATATATATATATATATATATATATATATATATATATATATATATATATATATATATATATATATATATATATATATATATATATATACTGAGGGTCTTGCCCCTGGTAATTTTCTACATTTGAGATGAAAAATAGTGAGTTTCAAAGTATTTGAAAATACTTAACTAATATAATATATAATATAATATTATATTTCTTAATCTGTATTGTTTTCTGAATCTCTGTTAAATTATATGAAAAATGTACTATTTCAATAAACTATATTATTCTTAATATAAAGTAATAGGTTTAGTACGACAGTAATAAACTAGTACGAATATTTTAAAACTGAAAATTTAACATTCTGTATGTATTAAATTCTCTATTTTATAAAGATTTTCAATATTGCTCTGAATTATAAATAATTAAAATAAAACATACTAACATAATATTGTAATTTTACAAATCATAATATAACTGATAATTTTCTTAAATTATTGGGGGACTGAGCCCCCCAAACGAATTTTTGAGTGGGCTCGGGCCCCCTTAGGCCCATGGAGTCGGCGCCAATGTATATATATATATATATATATATATATATATATAAACCTATAATTGACGCCAGAGAAGGCACCGACAGTATATATTTGAGATGGAAAGTTTTTATTCCAATCAGTGTATTATATATGATATATTCTTATACGGACAATGCCAGATATAATGTCCACTAATTAAAATGAAATTTTGATTCGTCTTCTTCTTAGTGCCGGGTGTAGGCGACCTCTCTACAACTATTCGTGTTGTTCGTGATGCAGTGATACACGAATAGAAATTTAGATGAATTAATTGAAATCTGCTCGCGAATTGCTGTTCTAATATTTTAGGGTCAGTACGGATCTGTTTCCGAATCAAAAACTTGTCTCACACCGCAATTTGATATAATTGCGACGAGATGAAAGCGAGAAAGATAGACGGAGTACAGCTATCTCGAATAATTAGTATTTCAATCTCCTTGGATATCTAATTTATCTTCCAATTATGTTAGTGTTCCATCTTCACTGGAAATTAACAAGTGTCTGGGATATTATATCATTTCCTTTGGAACTAGGTACTAATGATAATAAATACGACGAGCCTTGAGAAATTACATACGACGCGAAATACTCCACGAGCGTCTGAGGAGTCGTTCGGATTTAGTTTGTGGCTGAATTTCGTAATTTTCCATTTATTTTTATAGAATGTGTATATGATGTACTGCAGAGTTCTTGAAGTGAAATTGAGTTTTTACTTCAGAAGTTTAATTGATTAATTAGATTTCTGAGAAATAAGAAGTTATACCTAATAATTGAAATATAACATGATAATTTTAATTCAGTAGATTTCCGGGTAAAAGTATTTGAGAATATTTAAACTTTTATTCATAACGCACTTCTTTTGCATCAACTAAATTCGTGTACACATTTCAACCCTCTAAATCTATTTGGATATGATTTGGGGGATGCAAAAAATCTTCAGAAATAATTTTGTTGCTTTATATCACCTCTAAAAATCCCTAGATAGCTGAATTTTGGATATGCTGGTCATTATTATAACCGATTTGGAAAACTTCGGTTTATGCAGCTTGTCACTACCTCACCTTCCCTGAAGTTTGAAGATGAAAAAAATTTGACTCAATTTACCCTAATTTCGATAGTTTTGTTCTGCTTGAAGAACAACTAACTCAGATAATTTAGTTTGATAGAGGCCGCTGCTGATGCTGATACATATATATATATATATATATATATATATATATTATATATATATATATATATATATATATATATATATATATATATATATATATATATATATATATATATATATATATATATATATTATATATATATATATATATATTATATATATATATAATATATATATATATATATATATATATATATATATATATATCAGGGGCGGCTAGTCAAAGGAGGCTAAGGAGGCTAAGCCTCCTCAATAATATTCCGTGTATCAGTAATATATTATATTGAATAGTCAGCATTCAGCATATTCATATTAATCAAAATCATATTATTTTATGCACCTACCTTCATTTCAACCTACATTATATAATATAATTTATTAGTTAAGATGGAAGGTATTTACATTTACTGCATTTCATTCATTACAAGATTTGTGGCAAAGCTGCGGAGGCTTAAAAAGGTATATTCTCAACGTTCATTATGTCTGCCACAGAAAAGCAAACACCGGTGTAAATACTCCGAATGAATACTTCATTGCAATAGAATAGCAAAACACATGTAAATGGCAACACCGATAGGAACCCAGTCTCATACAATGTCGACCAATCACAACTATAGAATTTCGCGTGACATCGAGTGAATTCGTTGGAATCGTTGGATCGTAGTTACTAATGGCCGAAACAGCAGCGTGTTTACTTATATTGCTCGCGTATTGTTTTAAAATGAGTTTGGTTACTGAAGTTAATTTCAAAAATTTCAATGGTGACTTAGTGGAATATTTGTTATCCCATAACTTTAGTGCACTAAGTTATGAGGATAAAGTTTTGATAAAAACATTGCGACCTACCCCTGAATTAAACAATTTGGTGCAGCGTAACAGACAAAAAAAACGCGGTTTTAATACAAGGAATTATGAGAGACATCCTTGCATAACCGGATTACAGGTAAAAAATAAATTATTTGGGGCCGCTTAGGATTTGAGGATTTAATTCTATACCTAGTTGAAAGTGAGGAATTTTTCACCGATAAAGTAACTTTAAATACAGCACGCGGATTAATATCTTACTTACAAGATAAGGAATTTATATATTTTTTAAACATCTTTAAATTAATTTTTGAACAAACAGAAATAGTTTTTCAAATCTTACAGCACAAGTTTTCAGATGTAATTTACTCACGAAATCGGCTCAAGTTTCTTTTGGAAAAAAATTCAGAATTTCGTGCAGAAGTTTTTTTTAAAAAACTATTTTCTGTATTTCAAACTACTGATGATACGACTCAATTTAGCCCAAAACGAAAGAAATTCAGTTACGCAGATATGGAGCTTCACTATAAGCAAATATTTTATGAAATTTTGGATACTATTAGGGGTCAAATAGAAATAAGGTTCTCTGATTTGAAAGAACTGCATTTCTTCGACTTACTCAATAAAAATTTGTTAACCGGATTTTCGGCTAATTTTCCAGATGACCTTTTGGAAAATTTATCTCAAAAATACACTTTTTTTGATAAGGTGGCCATAAAAAGTGAACTGTGTGTTGTTTATAATGACAATGAAATTTTGGGGCAAAATGAAAGTCATGTGAGGACTATTAAATACCTTTTTGATAATGATTTGAATGAAGATTTACCCCAAGTTTATAAACTCTTATGTCTAATTGTTTCTATCCCGGTGACATCGGCTTCCGTAGAGCGCTCGTTTTCCACTCTTAAGAGAAT
Source organism: Cynegetis impunctata (assembly GCA_030704885.1). NCBI lineage: Eukaryota > Metazoa > Arthropoda > Insecta > Coleoptera > Coccinellidae > Cynegetis > Cynegetis impunctata. The sequence continues at coordinate 41,198 of JARQZK010000906.1, read as the reverse complement.
TAAAACTTATTTACGAAATTCAATGAGCCAGGATCGTTTGAAAAATATTAGTTTGAAAAAAAAATTTTATGAATAGATGAATTGATTAATTGGCTGAGAAGAGTTTTTGTGAATATTGTACATAGGAGTTTTAGGTCTCAAGGTAGAGACACTCGAAAGTGAAAACAAATTACTGAATAGCTTAGGGTGCTTGTTTTACTTTGATTTTCTTTAAATTATATGGCGGTTGACCTTGAAATCCTAAAAATTTAACACCTCTTGTAGCCTCCTCAAACCAAAACCTCACGAGCCGCCACTGATATATATATATATATATATATATATATATATATATATATATATATATATATATATATATATATATATATATATATATATATATATATATATATATATATATATACTCCTCCGAAATGGCTCGACAAATTATCATGAAATTTTGAGCGCGTATCGGGTAGGTCTGAGAATCGGCTAACATCTATTTTTCATGCCCCTAAATGTTAAGGGTGGTCCACCCCTTCATTTTTTATTTATATTTTTCAGACAAAAAATTTTCTGTTCTATTTTTTTATGATACAGCATTCAAAAATACATACAACGCCAAATTTTCACTCCTTTACGATCAACCCCTATTTTTTATTTGTTACCCTCCTCCAAAATGGCTCGACCGATTCTCATGAAATTTTGTTTGCATATCGGTTAGGTCTGAGAATCGGACATCTATCCCCTTGAAAAATAAGGGTGGTCCAGCATTCAAAAATACATACAACCCTAAATTTTTACCCCTCTACGATCAACTCCTATTTTTCCATCGCGATTTTCATTTTTTTAAATTTTATCCACAGATCCGCAATAGGGTTGCAAGATGGCAATCGAAAATAACAATAGTCGGTCTGAGAATAGGTCGTAATATATTTTTCATACCCCTAAGTGATCAGGGGTATCATATATTTATAAATTTTTTGGACAAAAGTTTTTATTTTTATTCTTTTATGATGTTGCATTAAAAAATACATGAAACTCTAAATTTTTACACTTTTATCAACAACCCATATTTTTTAATAGCCATTATAATAATTCAAACAACGTTTGCCGGGTCAGATAGATTGATAGATAGATATAATGATAGAAAGATGGTTAGATAGATAAATATATATAGTTTGTGGTGAACCACCACAAACATTTTTATAAATTTTTTGGACAAAATTTTTTATTTTCATTCTTTTATGATGTTAATAATAATAATAATACAACTTTATTTAGCTGAACAAGCTATTGCATAACAAATGGATTCAAATTACATTACAAATCTTCGAAAAAAGACAAGTACAAATATTAACTGAAACAGAAAATAAATTCTAACTTAAAAAATACATTTTTCTTAACCTTGACTTGAAGTGTTCCACAGTAAGAGAAGCCTTGATACTTGAAGGTAAGCTATTGTATAACCTTAAGCCTTCAACAAACAATGACTTCTCCATTGCTGTTGAATGAAATCTCTCAATCTGATAATTATCCTTAGTCCTTAGATTATAATCCATGTTCCAAGATCTTTTATTCAAACATTTGTTAAAATATAATGGAGCTTGATTGTTGGCAATTTTATCAATCAACAGTAAACCCGCCACACGTATAAGCTGTGAATATTTAAAAAATTTAATGACTTCAACATACTGTCAATTGAGGTATTAAAAAATACATACAACTCTAAATTTTCACCCTTCTATCAACAACCCATATTTTTTAATAGCCATTTTAATAATTTGAACAACGTTTGCCGGGTCAGATAGATTGATAGATAGATATGTAGATAGAAAGATAGATACTTAAATAGATAGATAGATGAAAATATAGATAACTATCTAGATAGATAGATGGATAGGTAGATAGAAAGATAGATAACTTTTCAGATAGATAGATAGATAGTTAGATAGGTAGATATAAATCGGCAGATAGATGAATATATAGATAAAAATAATTCATATGGCAGAACAACGTTTGCCTGGTCAGCACATATATATATATATATATGTATATATATATATATATATATATATATATATATAAATATATATATATATCTATCTATATATATATATATATATATATAAATATAAATATATATATAAAAATATATATATATATATATATATATATATATATATACACACATACTCAATCATCGTGATATGTAGCAGATATAAAAAACCACTCCCCCACCTCACTGTTGACTTCGGATAAAGTGAAATAGTTCAATATTTTCAGGGAAAATACGACTGAAAATCGACTGCAAGACATTTCTTAGACGTAGTGAATTACTCTTACAGCTTTTGTTCAACTTATATATTCAATTATAAAAATGTAAATAAAATTCCCTCAGCAACATCGACTTTTGTACGGTTTCTGATGTGAAAATTTCAGACATGTATATTTTCCTTCTTATATATTATGTTAAATAAAAGTTTCAAATAAGGTACGTTGAAAAATATTATGAATGAAACGGACGTGAATGACTGAACTGAAGGAACTAAACAATGCTCCGAAAAGTAATTGAATTCATGGGGAAAGAACATTTTGTTGAATGCAAGTTATAAAGACTTTATTGCTCGCATACGCTTTAGAGTAGTTAACAAAGTTTTATACCACTGCGAGTTTGCTCGCCAAGTTTTCTCGGTATGATGAAAGGAAGATTATTTAATTTACTGAGTGACTGCTATGAACACAAAATCCTTTTTCCATATTTTCACAGAGAAGTAACATTCTGCTCGAATAGTTGATGTCGACTATAACCGATTTGATGAAATTATCTATAAAAAATTATGTCACGACATCTATTAGTTGCTTCCTTTCACAACTGTATGCACATATTACAATGATTTGTTTTAGCAGTGTTGAAATTCTTAACGACATATCTTGAGTTATCAAATATTATAAAATGAGAAATTGAAGTGAGTATTCAAGAAAATGCGGGAAAATCTAATAAAATACCATCCACCTACAAAATTATAAAATCTATAACATTCAGCAGAAAACAAAATCCAAATAAAAGACACACATTTATTGAATAATAACATATCCTGGCATTTATACAGATGCTATCTTTTCTGTATTAAACCGAAATCATTTTATTTTTTATGGCCGGGTATTTTTGAAAAATAATGTAATACTAAAATTCTTTGTTGAATGAATGTTTACGTTTTTCTTCCCTCTAGTAATGAAAAGTTACCTATTTATCCTGTCCCATCCTGTCATGGTAAATAAAAGCTGTTTCAGATGAAATACTAACTCTATAAGTCGGATTTTGTTGTTTTTAAAGTCATACATATCCCGTCAGATATCAACCGCACCCGTATTTCAGAGAGGTGGGTAACAACGGGAATATAATATATATATATATATATATATATATATATATATATATATATATATATAAATGAAAATATATATATATATATATTTTATATATATATTATATATATATATATAAAAATATATATATATATATTTATATATATATATATATATAATTAAGTGAACTAGGACATTTATTTGAAACTAATCAAACAAACCTCCTAGCGGAGCTGGTTATAAGGGTGTCCGGACGTACTAGTTCTCGTTGCCGAAATGTTTTCTTCTGTTCTGAAAGATGTGGTTCAATTGTTTCCGACTGGTTGCGCTGTGTCATATTTATATGTCATGGAGTTGCTGGAAGAAATATGTATGACCGTTTGAAATGTTGGTTTGGTTATCACTCTTGGTGGATGGATGATACTGATGAGCCCCGATAAGGGCGAAACAGTCTGTCTATCAATTTCCATCGATTGTGATAAACAAATTAACATTTCGAACAATTACCGTCTGGGGTAGATGTTGATATTTCGATGCTTCGTGAACTCTTATAACCAGCTCCGCTAGGAGGTTTGTTTGATTAGTTTCAAATAAATGTCCTAGTTCACTTAATTTTATAACCACGGGCGTGTTTTCCGTTTAACACGAATAATTCTTCCTTATATATATATATATATATATATATATATATATATATATATATATATATATATATATATATATATATATATATATATATATATATATATATATATATATATATATATATATACTTAAAAAAAAATAAAATTAAATAATAAGAAAACAACTTGTCTAAAAACCACAAAATGAAAATAACTTTTTATTCGACTAGTTTCGCCTGTTACAGCATTATCAAGACTGAATACATAATTGCAAAGACATCGCTTGAAAATATATAAGTATTTCGGTTCGGTACCTGGGGGTGGTAAAATGTAATCGATGGGTCCAAGTTATCAGAGATTTAACAGTGGGGAGTGGTTTAAGTCTAACTGGTCATTAAGAAGAATGTAATTATGGGATTTTTGGATCTTGTTTATTTCCATGGCTTCCAGGAAGTTCATTATCATACCATTATCACAGTAATGAAGAATTTTTGGTTTGAAAGAGGATGAGATAACATCTCATATATATATATATATATATATATATATATATATATACATATATATATATATAAATATATATATATATATATATATATATATATATATATATAAATATATATATATATATATATATATACAGGCCCGTATCCAGAAATTCGTTTCGGGGGAGGCCCTAGAAGCAAATCATGTAATGAGCGTACAAATAAAATAATTATGGGTTTTTCATAAAACGGGCCCCTCCCCTGGATACGTGCCTGTATATATATAATATATATATAATATATATATAATCTATATATATATATATATATATATATATATATATATATATATATATATATATATATATATATATATATATATATATATATATATATATATATAATACAAGCCCAAAAATTGAATCCAGTCTACAGCAAAAACCATATTTTTTAAATTTCTGAAATTTGGTAGGACGTTAAGTCTGATCATGTAGATTCCCACTAAGACGGGGTTTTTTAAAATTCCGCCGTTAAGCGGTTGAAAAAGGGTAAAACGTGTTTTTTGATGTTTCTCGCAAAATAATGGACTTAGCGATCCCGTTCTTCCACTAAAATGTTAAGTAAAATGAACTCTAGAAAGCAGTTTCTCAGTTTTTTGAAATTCCATCATTTAGGGGTGCAAAAGGGGTAAGTCTGTTTTTTTCATATTGGCTATTTCCGGCAAAATAATCGACTTAGCGATTCCGTTCTTCCACTACAATGTTCCTTATAATTTTATTAAAAAACCATTTTCTGCATTTTTTGATGTTGTATCATTTAGGGGTTGAAAGAGGGTGAAATGTGTTTTTCGTATATTGGCTATTTTTGGCTGATTCTCGCAAAATAATGGACTTAGCGATCCCGCTCTTTCACGAAAATGTTAAGTAAAATTAACTCTAGAAAGTAGTTTCTCAGTTTTTTGAAATTCCATCATTTAGGGGTGCAAAAGGGGTAAGTCTGTTTTTTTTATATTGGCTATTTCCGGCAAAATAATCGACTTAGCGATTCCGTTCTTCCACTACAATGTTCCTTATAATTTTATTAAAAAAAATTTTCTGCATTTTTTGATGTTGTATCATTTAGGGGTTGAAAGAGGGTGAAATGTGTTTTTCGTATATTGGCTATTTTTACTTTTTATTTTTCAAACAAAATTTTCTCTTCTATTTTTTTTATGGTACAGCATTCAAAAATACATAAAACCCTAAATTTTCACTCCTCTACCATCCACGCCTATTTTTATTTGTTAATTTCCTCCGGAATAGCTCGACCGATTCTCATGAAATTTTGTGTGCATATCGGCTAGGTCTGAAAATCGGACAACATCTATTTTTCACCCTTCTGAATTCAAAATATTCAAAAATACATACAACCCTAAATGTTCACCCCTCTACGATCAACCCCTATTCTTTATTTGTTAATTATAAACTTCAATTTTTTTGGCAAGATTTTTATTTTGTCATGACTCAGAATAAAAAAATTCATATAACTCTGAATTTTTTACCCTTCTACGATCAACCCCTATTTTTCCATCGCGATTTTCATTTTTTAAAATTTTATACACAGATCCGCAATAGGGTTGCAAGATGGCAATCGCAAATAACAATAGTCGGTCTGAGAATAGGTCATAATATATTTTTCATACCCCTAAGTGATCAGGGGTATCATATATTTATAAATTTTTTGGACAAAAGTTTTTATTTTTATTCTTTTATGATGTTGCATTAAAAAATACATGAAACTCTAAATTTTTACACTTTTATCAACAACCCATATTTTTTAATAGCCATTATAATAATTCAAACAACGTTTGCCGGGTCAGATAGATTGATAGATAGATATAATGATAGAAAGATGGTTAGATAGATAAAAAAAGAGATAACTATCTAGATGAATAAAAAGATGGTTTGATAAATAGAGATACATCAGCAGATAGATGAATAGATAGAAAGATAGGTAGATAAAAATAATTTATATGGCAGAACAGCGTTTGCTGGTCTAGTATATATATATATATATATATATATATATATATATATATATATATATATATATATATATATATATATATATATATATATATTCAATATAATAACAACACTTACATACTATACGACGCAAGTAAGAAATATTTTTTCATGTCGTAATCGTTGCCGACTTCTCAATCATGAATTTGAAAATAATACCTTTGAGTTTTGGCTCGAAATCGCTGTCCTAATGACAGGAGTAATTAAGAGATATACGAAATAGTAAACAATTCATATGAAATTTCCCTGAACCTAATCGCAGCACCATCTGCCGAGTCTAACAAAAAATATTTTTGAATATTCGGTAAATCGTGAAACATCCAATAATCAAAACCAATAATTAATAAATTAATTAAGAAACTTCATTTATCGGCTCGAATTGTGTATCTAAACCATTATTGAATCCACTTGAACACACAAATAAATTTCATCAAAATCGGTACACTCGTTTAGTATATATATATATATATATATATATATATATATATATATATATATATATATATATATATATATATATATATATATATATATATATATATATCAGGGGCGGCTAGTCAAAGGAGGCTAAGGAGGTTAAGCCTCCTCAATAATATTCCGTGTATCACTAATATATTATATTGAATAGTCAGCATTCAGCATATTCATATTAATCAAAATCATATTATTTTATGCACCTAGCTTCCTTTCAACCTACATTATATAATATAATTCATTAATTACGATAGAAGGTATTTACATTTACTGCATTTCATTCATTTCAAGATTTGTGGCAACGCTGCGGAGGCATGGAAAGGTATATTCTCAACGTTCATTATGCCTTCCACAGAAAAGTAAACAACGGTGCAAATACTCCGAATGAATACTTGATTGCAATAGAAAAGCAAAACACATGTAAATGGCAACATGGATAGGAACCCAGTCTCATACAATGTCGACCAATCACAACTATAGAATTTCGCATGACATCGAGTGAATTCGTTGGAAATTAATTTAATCGTAGTGTGATCGTAGTTACTAATGGCCGTAAACAGCAGCGTGTTTACTTATATTGCTCGCGTATTGTTTTAAAATGAGTTTGGTTACTGAAGTTAATTTCAAAAATTTCAATGGTGACTTAGTGGAATATTTGTTATTCCATAACTTTAGTGCACTAAGTTATGAGGATAAAGTTTTGATAAAAACATTGCGACCTATCCCGGAATTAAACAATTTGGTGCAGCGTAACAGACAACAAAACCGCGGTTTTAATACAAGGAATTATGAGAGACATCCTTGCCTAACCGGATCACAGGTAAAAAAATAAATTATTTTGTTGGCAGTGTTTACTTTTTACCTAGTGAAAATGTCTCTGTTTGGGGCCGCTTAAGATTTGAGGATTTCCAGATAACCTTTTGGAAAATTTATGTCAAAAATACACTTTTTTTGATAAGGTGGCCATAAAAAGTGAACTGTGTGTTGTTTATAATGGCAATGAAATTTTGGTTCAAAATGAAAATCATGTGAGGACTATTAAATACCTTTTTGATAATGATTTGAAGTTTATAAACTCTTATGTCTAATTGTTTCTATCCCGGTGACATCGGCTTCCGTAGAGTGCTCGTTTTCCACTCTTAAGAGAATTAAAACTTATTTACGAAATTCAATGAGCCAGGATCGTTTGAAAAATATTAGTTTGTTGTCTATTGAAAAGGAATTGGTAAAACTTTTGGCGAAAGACAAAAAATTTTATGAGGATATTATAGATCATTTTGCTAACGTTAAAGATCGCAGAATCCCGCTAATCTTCAAAAATATATAATAACTTTTTATTTGCTCTCACCAGCTATTAACAAATTCGTTAAGTAGGTAGGTACCTAGTTTGTGAAAGAAAAACAAATTTGATGAATAAATGAATTGATTAATTGGCTGAGAAGAGTTTTTGTGAATATTGTAAATAGGAGTTGTAGGTCTCAAGGTAGACACTCGAAAGTGAAAACAAATTAATAGCTTAGAGTGCTTGTTTTACTGTGATTTTCTTTAAATTATAAGGCGGTTGGCCTTGAAATGCTAAAAATTTTCGCCTATGGTGTATTTTTAACACCTCTTGTAGCCTCCTCAAACCAAAACCTCACGAGCCACCACTGATATATATATATATGTATATATAATGAACAAAATTATTTATAATTTTGAAAATACAGTAATTATCGATCTTAAGTCTCACCTCTGCCGGTGGATCAGAATGGATTACACAATCCAGTTTAGCTTCCATACCTTCACCGGAATTAACCCACGAACGCAAGACACTCACTTCAGGTGGATCTGAAAAAGTACTGCCATTTAAATGGAGTTTAAAGATACATCAAAATATCCAGCAAGTAATATTACACAACATCAATTATTAACATTTGAAAATATTGCAACACATAAATTGATTTTCTTTTGTGTTGCCAAACATTTTGTTACTATTCCTGTTTGTTAGAATACAAGAAAATAATTTCAAACAGTTAGTGATGATGTCCTAATACTCACATAAAACGTGTAGTTTTATTTCTCCTGAAACAGGTTGTCCAATACCGTTGGATGCAGTACACTGGTACATGCCGGCATCTTGACGTTGAACATCACCCAGGGATAGAAGATAACCTGATTGAACTTGTAGCCCTGATGGCAGTAATCCATCCTGAAAAATATGGTCTTTATTATATATATATATATATATATATATATATATATATATATATATATATATATATATATATATATATATATATATATATATACATAGGCATATACATACTTCGTTACAAAATTCAGAACTTTCGAATTATTGAAATTGATTCGCCGTTTTCAATTTTTCAAAAGTTTTGAGAATGTCAAAATTTTTGTGACGAAACGTTACCTGTGTTCAATAAAGTGGGTTTTCTAACTCAAATGGCCCGTTATTGCTACAAACGCTAAATAAATAACCATTCAATACAGGTATAATTCAAATATATATATATATATATATATATATATATATATATATATATAAATAAATATATATATATATATATATATATATATATATATATATATATATATATATATATATATATATATATATATATATATATATATATATATATATATATATATATATATATATAGATATCAATTATTGGTATAACAGGTTTATTTCAAACATTACATTTAAAATTAAAATTCATCGGACGTTTCAATGGAGTTTCCATCTTCATCAGCTAAAATTCGGGATAAAATACAATTCAAATGCCTAAATATAAAACATATATACACATACACAAAAATAAAATAAAATAAATTGTATCTCACCAGTGTAGAGTTGTTTTATCTGATTCTGAGGTTGATGCGCTATCTGTATACTGAACCGTTCAGTATACAGATAGCGCATCAACCTCAGAATCAGATAAAACAACTCTACACCAACTTAAAGAGCAAAATTCCAAAAGAAAAGAAATCCCACGTAGTATACAGCGTTCCCTGCAAAGATTGCAATAAAGTATATATCGGACAAACATCACAACGTCTACAAGATAGACTAAAAGCCCACAGATATGCCAAAACAGCGAACACTGCACTGAACAAACACAAACAATCAGAAAGACATGATTTCGATTACGATGAAACACACATACTAACGATAGAGAAAAACTTAAAATCACGCGAAATCCTTGAAATGATTTTTATACAAAAGAACCAAGACAACACAGTTAACAACAAAATAGATATAAAAGGCCTAAGTTCGATATATGCCCCATTATTGTAATACATGAGCTCTATACGCATGAACGATTATACAACGGTTAAACAGAGATTCGATAGTCAAGTAGTATTGTGACAACTACCGACGAACATTCTGGTGAGATACAGTTTATTTTATTTTATTTTTGTGTATGTGTATATATGTTTTATATTTAGGCATTTTAATTGTATTTTATCCCGAATTTTAGCTGATGAAGATGGAAACTCCATTGAAACGTCCGATGAATTTTAATTTTAAATGTAATGTTTGAAATAAACCTGTTATACCAATAATTGATATCTCTTGGAATGAATACGATAAACAGGTAAAAATCAAGAATTTAAATATATATATATATATATATATATATATATATATATATATATATATATATATATATATATATATCTATATGTATATGAATATAAATTTATATTTAGTATCATTTATTACTTTTTATAGTAGACTAGAAAATATACAGTTAAGATAGTACCTATATTGTTATCAATTATAATAGTGAATATATATTATATACAGGGCGTTCCGAATAACGTCAGAAAATCAAGAGTTTGTTCCTGAAGACATTTCAAGAAAAAAAGTTCCTATGAATTTAGGTCTGCAAATGCTTTCTTACCGAAGGATGTTCAAGTTTGAAAAGCGAACACTTTTATTGTAACTCAAAATACTAAATCTAATTTTGACATAAGCTCAGCATTGCGATTGCGAGTAGTCAAGGCAACCACATTTTTAATTCTAAAATATTTTTTCTAAAAAAAATTTTTGAAAGGAATTATGCTTAATTATCTCGAAAACGCTTGAGAATATCGAATTGAAGCAGGAGACAAAATTAATTTTAAAAATTCCAAATTTATTGTTTATCCCATATTTATTTACCAATGATGACCTTCCTCAAAAATATGGTTGAATGAAACCCCCCTATTCTCCATTTCTTCCTTGACAGTTTTGGAAAAATTTGCAACAGTTCCTTATAGTGTTTAAGGAGCTATAACAATGTACGAAAGTTCGTTTTGATACCTTTCGTAGTTTAGAAGATATTAAAAAAAAGAGACATTTTTTTCAAACTTCAACATCCTGTATTTCGGCGAGGAAGCATTTGCGGAACTACATTCATAGGAATTTTTTTCTTAAAATGTCTTAAAGAATAACCCCTCGAAATTTTCTGACATTATTCTGGAACACCCTATATATATATATACAGGGTGTCCCGTAAATAACACGCCAGAGTGACACTGGAGGTAGATTGGCTTCAGGTCAATCAGATAACATCAACATGACTTTAGTAAAGTTTTCTGGTTCTCGAGATATTGACAGTCTTATGTTTTTTTGAAAAATCTATACTTTTCGGTCATTTTCTCGCCTGTTTTGAATATAAATAAGTTCTAACTCATGGTTTTTTTTTCTTGTGCTATCATCAATATATGGTTGAGACAATCGACCTATCATTTTATCAAAAACTAGCTAGCTAAACTCAAAAAAAAATCAAATTGTTTCAATTTAATTTAAATCCGAAAACCTTAAGTAAAGTTTGACTATCTACTGTGAAAAAATATTGAACCAGACAGAATCAGCAAATGATCTTAAAAACTAGCCTATTTAATGCTCTTTCGAAAACGGTATAACATTTGTGGTTTTTTTCTTTCAAAAGTCTAAAAATTCCAATTTTTGTCATTGAAGTCGTGCTACTTGCGAAATACACTGCGCCGCAAATTTAACTCATACATTAAATATTTCCTAAGTTTTGACTGAATATTTTCTCAGGCGGTGATCCGATTTGAATAAATTTTTCACCAAATTGTAGCTCCGTTCTTTGAGAAAATGCAATAGTTATAAGATGATAAAAAAAATGAATAAACTTATTGTACAGGGTGTTTGAATAGCGATATGTTTTCTTCGTCCAAGTTTCCATCCTTCTGCGGGCAATATCGGGCAGCTCAGGCAGAAAAAAATAGACGGTGTTATAATCGCATGTCTTCTGAATAATTTGTTTTTTCAATCGTCTGTTTATCTCGAGACACTCGAAAGATATTCATGTTTTTATAAACGCTCACACTTTTCAAACGAAATTTTTTAAAACTTTTTTGTTTGAAAAATGTGAGTGGTTATAAAAACATGAATATCTTTCAAGTGGCTCAAAATAAACAGACGATCTATTTTTTTTGCCTGAGCTACCCGATATTGCGCGCAGAAGGATGCAAACTTGGACGAAGAAAACATGTCGCTATTCAAACACCCTGTACAATAAGTTTATTAATTTTTTTTGATCATTTTATAACTATTACATTTTCTCAAGAAACGGAGCTACTATTTGGTGAAAATTTATTCAAATCGGATCACCGCCTGAGAAAATATTCAGTCAAAACTTGGGAAATATTTAATGTATGTGTTAAATTTGCGGCGCAGTGTATTTCGCAAGTAGCACGACTTCAATGACAAAAATTGGAATTTTTAGACTTTTGAAAGAAAAAAACCACAAATGTTATACCGTTTTCGAAAGAGCATTGAATAGGCTAGTTTTTAAGATCATTTGATGATTTTGTCTGGTACATTATTTTTTCACAGTAAATAGTCAAACTTTACTTAGGTTTTCGGATTTAAATTAAATTGAAACAACTTGATTTTTTTTTGAGGTTAGCGAGATAGTTTTTGATGAAATGATAGGTCGATTGTCTCAACCATATATTGATGATAGCACAAGAAAAAAAAACCATGAGTTAGAACTTATTTATATTCAAAACAGGCGAGAAAATGACCAAAAAGTATAGGTTTTTGAAAAAAACATAAGAATGGCAATATCTCGAAAACCAGAAAACTTTTACTGAGGTCATGTTGATGTTATCAGATTGACCTGAAGCCAATCTACCTCCAGTGTCACTCTGGCGTGTTATTTACGGGACACCCTGTATATATATATATATATATATATATATATATATATATATATATATATATATATATATATATATATATATATATATATATATATATATATATATATATATATATATATATAGGGTGTTCCAGAATAACGTCAGAATATATATATATATATATATATATATATATATATATATATATATATATATATATATATATATATATATATATATATATATATATATATATATGTTTCCGCCATACAAGATGTTTCACCGTTACATAGCTCTTACAGTGGAATGAAAAGTGTTAAAGTGTATTTTTTATCTATGTAAGAAGCATATAAACATATAAAAGATTCACTTTAATTTTTGTATGAACAAATGTAAATAAATCTCCGGTGCATTTTTGGCTATGGACTCCTTGACCATATCAACCCTTTCACTATCATCGATTCCTATAATAAGTTCAACGACCCTGTTGGAAATTCCGGTCTTATGAAAATCAACCATGTGACAATATTTGAATTCCAGTGGAATAGCGAATAGGTATACATCGTTTATTAGTTGGTCCATCCTAGTTGCGGAGAGTGCTGAAAACACAAACTCATCATGTAGCCTATTAGTGAAATAATTCCAGAAACGTGGCACGGCCAATTGCACCCATACATCTAGCGATATGAGATACTCTTGCAATTATTTAGGCCGCTTAAGATTCCTGCGAATTACGTCCTGATGCAGGTTGCTGGTTCAGTATACCAATTGAGTAGAGCTCTGTTGCCACTTGTAGACAATTTATATAGAAAAATGAAATCATGAAAAGCTGGTTATGTATTCCTCAACGCTAATTCTAAATTCATCTAACGGTGAATGATAGAAAACTTCAAGTCACCACGAGTAAAAATCTGCATACAACTGTTTCGTTCTTATTAGATCCCATCAGTGCAGCTGATTTGACTCGGAGTGAATTAACAAATTTTTAATTGTTCCCCAATGCAAATCTTGGTCGATAACCAAAGATTATTTATATTTATTTACTCACCTTTTTCGACCATTGGACAATAGGGGCAGGGTTGCCACTCGCTCTGCATTCAAATGAAACAGGACCTCCTCGTCTTACGGTTACTTGTCCATTAGGGGGTAGTATATGAATGCTTGGAGGCACTGAAATAACACATTATATGAACAAAAAAACAAAAAAAAAGAGAGGTGTCATGGGACACCTGGTTGAATCGAAGTTTCTTTCGCTTATATTAAGTAGTAATAGGCATAATGAAATAACAGACAACGTTTGAGAGTTATCAAATTTTGAAAAAATAAAAAAAATAATGGTTATAAAACTGAAATTTAGAATTATCTTTCAAAAATTGAAAGAACAAAAATATCAGAATTATTTATATAAGGATTTATATATTTCTTCGAGAGCAAAATATTTAAACCATGGTTTTTTCAGAAGTTTATTCAGAATATTACGTAGTTTTTAATTCACATATTGAATTTATTCGTCTCTGAACACATATCGATAGTCGATACGCATACAAAAATACAAACGACCTTTGCACTGTTACGCTTACGTTTTTGGGCCTCGCTCCAATAGCCGAACGTCTGGAGTTTGAGGATAAGGACAAAATTCATTTGAATATATGTATATTAAATATTTTTTAAAATTGAATATCTACGAGAGTGGGCGAATATGAACAATCTATTATTATGAATGATATTACGGAAAACACAATATTGTTAAATTTTAGCGATTTATTTTAAAGATATTGAGCTCTTCTGGGTATTATATGGTGTATATTTCTTTGTGAATAAAATTCTTTATATTAGGTCTGGACATGTATAAAATTTTTTTTTTGGCATAGAGAATCAATTCATCTATAGGTTATTCACTCACATTCCCTTTATTGGAATATTTATAGCTTTAGAGTCAAACGTAAAACTAGATTGCTTTGCTCACTGGTTTTGTAGATGTCAAGGCAACAAAAATTTGACAACTCAACAAAATAATTGTAAGAAACATTTAAAGTCACTTATCTACGCATTATTGGACTGTACGTTTTTGGTAAGTACCCGAGTATTGGGAAATGACTTGTTTTATTAAAATATATAAAGTTTTTCTTACAGATTACATCATGTCGGATTCGGAACCCAACTGTACGCCGCCCTACGTTCTTGAAATTGCCATGAGCGTACAAAAAAGTGTACTTTTTTGTACGCTCATGGACGGACAAAAAAGTAAAAACAAAATGACGCCTGTGAAATCAAACTTCAACATCGAGAACTGAGGTTAAAAAAGTCAAGTTTCTGACAATTATTTTGTTGAATTGTCAAATTTGTGTTGCCCTGACATTTACAAAAGCAGTAAGCAAAGTAATCTAGTTTTACGTTTATCACATCTAATCCTTCTTTAAAATATTACCTTAATTCTATCGTTTGAACACCGTTTGCGGAAAAAATCGCATATTTTATTCGGAGAATAGTATATTCTGTAACAAGGTTAGAATGAAAATTCGATGCGAGTGGAAAAGTTCCGAGCGCGAGCCGAAGGCGAGCGTGAGGAACCACGAGCATCACGAATTTTCATTCTAACCGAGTAGCAGACTATACTTTCTCCACGATCGAAAATTTTAAATATATATTTTTATATGAAAACGAACAAAAGATAATTTATATTACAGAACTCAATCACAATTATATTAGGTAAACACTCAATAATTCAAGAAACATTCTACTTTGTATTAATTGTTATATTTGTACAGTTCTCGAAATGAAAACTGGTGCATTATTGGAAGAATTTTCAACAATTGCGTGGTTTGTAGAAGATGAACTATCAGTCACATAATTTGAAGTGGAAGGCATGATTAGCGGTGTATTAGATCCAGTAATTGATGAGACTAACTTATTTGCTTTATTTATTCGATTTTGCACCGAATTTTTTATGTATCCTTCTGGCAATTGAGAAGACTTCCACCTCCCATGCCTTTTTAGTGTTTCCATATCTGCTCATGTGTCCACTAACACAGTAGCCGACGTCCTCCGATAACAATGACCTGTGTAGTGGTGTATTTTCACACTCTGATTCTGAACCACTGCATAAATTCATAATACTTATTATATTTTCGAATGAAAACGTGACAGCAATAATTTTGACACTTACTCAAATTTGCCACTACGATGACAATCAACTGCGTCAAGGCTAATGTCATTATTGCTAGCCAGTGTGAGAATATTATTCTATCACAAGGGAGGAAAGGAAACACACGTGTTTCATTCCTCCCTGAAGTATGTGTCAGGGAGGCGGGCAGCTTGAGTTTGGGATTAACTCCTTCAGCCAGATCAGAGGATACACTTGTATGTACAAGTGCATTAAGGATAGGTGAGACGGGATATTTATGGAACATAGGAAGTGTGGGTAGGGTTCAGAGGATTAATACTGGCCCAGCATTCGCCTTATAAGTTTGCAAGCAGTGACTTACATTACCATGAGGAAACCTCTGAGAAAAACTCATGGCAGACCAGTCGACCCCGGGGTTTGAACCCGAGACCTCCCAAATGCTAGCCAGCGTACCTAACATACTCGACTAACTAGCTTGGTTCACAAGGGAGAGAAAGCAAATACATTTATATTGCATGGGGGCAGAGGTGTTGCAGAATATTTCTTCAATCTCAAGAGAGAGAATTCCAGCATTCTGTAATCAAATTTGATATCAGAATTGGCGAATTCTGTGATGATCGTGGAGAAAAGCACTTTCTGTGGCTCGACTAAAATTGAAACAAAAAACAAACATTCAGTCTCGCCACAAAAATTATCACCTTTTACTCCTAATAAAACAACATACTATTTTTTAAATTACTGTTCGAAATCAGTAATTTGAAAACATTTCTTATTTCAAAATTAAACAAATGTTCGTCGTTTGTATTATGAGAATTCGTTTGTAATTATTAAAGTTTTTTCAGATCACCGTCACAATAATTGATTGAAATCAGTGCCAAGCTATTATTATCAATTAAAAAGCCTTTCAAAACCTGAAATCAAATTTCCAAGTATATCCGGACAGGCTGCTTGAATGAAACAGAGAGAAAAATGAACCAAAAAATACATTCTTTTCATTGCAGAATCTAAACAAGCTTATAAGAAAAGTTTTTTATACGATTTTAAATATAAGATTTTGTTCCGGGTAGATTTTTCCCAAGAGTATAAATTGGAAAATAAGTGAGAACGTAACAGAAATAGACTTGAGCGTACTGATACTAAGAACAAAATGAAGGAAATGATTCAGAGGAAGCACAACCGCCAGTATAATAAGTATATATAGGTTAAGTTGCAGTCATAGAATGTCTTATTTCTTACAAATTTTGCTTCATTTCTATGCAACTTGTCAGATACCAAACCGGAACTCTCGAGATACTTTCAGTTATTTATTTCATATGAAAAGACGCACCATAGATAACCAACAGTTAACTCCTGCCGTTAAATGTATCTTCAGGTTACGTAACGGGATGTTTAACTGCAAGATGAAAAGACCGGCCCTTAGTGACCTAGCTATAAACCTGGCGGTTACCTCAACGGTTAGAACGAGCCTATAAAATCGGTTCGGTGGTTCCAGAGATTAACTGACGCAAACATACGCTGTTTGGATTTTTATATAAAAGATATGATTCATTCTGGAATTACAAATCAAGACTAAAGGTAATTGAAAGTATACAACATATTTAGGTAATTAATTTATATACTTATAATAAGCAGTTGCTGTCTTGTGTATTTTATTTCTCTCTTTTTGAAGAAATTAATCAAAAAAAATTATTATTGATTACGGCCTTTGTCATTTAAAAAACAAATACCGATTTAGGGCCAAAAATATCTAATACCAAACACCTTCAAAGAGACAGAGATAACAACATATCTCGAAACTATGAAGACCCATGTACGATGCATTCGCAGCAAAGAGTATGAAGGAAATTTATATACAAGAACTTATATTTGAACCTTATACAAGCGTTTAGATTAATTCAAAGAAAAAACACATAAATCGTTCAAGTATTTTCTGAAAACAAGCCTTTGAATCAGCGATACTCAAACTGCGGCCCGCCAGGCTTTTGAAAGTGGCCCACCAGTTTTAACTCCGAGGAAATAATAGGCGCAGTTTTTTTCATTACGTCAAGAAATAATGCTGTTTTTACAGCAAAATAATAAAAATTATCCTAAACTGCAAAATACAACACCACCATTTGTTAGCTTTTCTATGCGACATAACTGAGAAACTCATAGCCTTAATCGAAGCTAACAAAATAATTCCACAAATGGCAAATAGAATATTTGCAATTTAAAGGGAGATTTAAAAAAATTAAAAATTTGCTACTACTTGTAGAAAAATTATGGTACCTAGAGCCAATAAGTGTTTCACAATTGGCTTCAGTTTTGGATTGTAATTATGCAGACTTGTTTGACGAGTTCATTGAAATGAAGAATGATACAAAGTTACTTTTAAAGAGACGAGAGAGAAGATGGAGTAGGTACGCCGAATTTTGGACAATAGTGCCCGAACAATTTAACCCTCTCGCTCACCTTGTCCTCAGTTGAGGACAACCTACATTGGATTTTTTCCTATGAAGTACTGCTTGCTCTTACTCCTCTGTCACATTGTCCTCAGTCGTGGACATCATATTCTTCCAAATGAATATATGTGCTGCCATCTTCAAGCTGATCAAAAAAATAATCATGCATTTGAAATATGGGATTCCGTAGGGTAGCTATGACAGCAGTGTAACGCTCTACTGTTTATTTTTTTGTTGGCTATATTCGTTAGACCATGTGTTTGAAAACTGTTTGTTTACGTTCAATATAAGTGTGTACTTGTTCCAAAGCAATTGCGTTAGGTGATTTTTGTGCATACTGTAATCAGCGATTTTTGAAAGTGTGGCGTACTAGTTTGAGGACATTGTAAACTAGCGGTAAAGGCAACATCTAGGTGAATATAACAGCACTTTTATTTCAATTCTGCAAAAGTTAAATTTAATACACTTCAGTACTTCAACAATGGGCGCAAAAATAATATAAAAACATTTAATAAAATAAATAATGGAACATATTGATATTTTACCACCTGAAAATATCAGCTCATGTCCTCAATTGGGGACATGTCATAGTGCCCAAACGGAGAATTTTGAGAATCTGAATTTAACATCAAAAATTTTCAAAAAATCATAAGTTGCATTACAGTAAATATAAGATTTTTCGCTCCAATAGTTTTAATTCGTGACCGAGAGGGTTAAGACTGTAAAAAAAAATTTGATCCAATTCTGCTTACGTTTATTTGCATGGACATATCTTTGTGAATCATCTTATTCCAAAATGAAATATGCAAAGAACGTATATGGAAGCCGATTTATGGATTCTCATTTCGATGACATTAAAATGTTCCCAATATAATAAATAAACAATTGAACGTAATAGGTTTTTTACTAACACCTAAATAACAGATGTGATTTATGTAGGTAGCGGCCCGCACGACACAAATGAAATCTGAAAGTGGCCCAAGAAAAAAAAAGTTTGAGTATGGCTGCTTAAATTAATAACGAACCAGCGCATCCGCCATTTTGTATACAAAATTAGAAATTATACATTTCAATATTTTATGCAGCTACTATGAGTTCTAGGTTACACTAGTGAAAGAGTCATAAAAATCAATTATGTAATTTTTGAACCGATGGCGAAAAGGCCTCAAGGAAAGCAAAGAAACTTTCTTTTTAGGAGGTTTTCACTTTGAAAACCTGCCTATTAAAATGGGTGCGATCAACAAAGTTGGACCTACTAGGACCAAGAAAGTTTGTCGTTTCATAACTTTTTATGATGCTTGGCACCAGAAACTCAATTTCATATATATATATATATATATATATATATATATATATATATATATATATATATATATATATATACAGGGCCGGCTAGACTGTGCTAGACTCAAATTTTATGCCCCTGCATAAAATTTGAGCCCCTGGGGGGGCCTGGGAGGTATGGAGTTTTTTGAAATTTAAGTTCCAAAAACAAAGTTTTTGTGCACTTTTGCGCCTTGTAGAACATTAAATTTATGTATGACAATTTGATTCATTATTGATTGACTTGATATGTTCAGTACTCTTAATTGTACTATAACCACTATTATGTCAAATAAACTAATGAAAGCTTAACTCTAGGTAACGTTGCAATGATTTTTGTGCTTATACTGCAATTACTAGCTAATGCGGGAATCACCGTCCACCGGACCTAAGATAAATTTCCATATGTCATGGGTAAAAGAAAATAAAGCAACAGAACATAGTGAACCAATAATAACAGTGTTTATTAATGGCGCAAACACAAAAAAAATTATTAACTATTAGGATAGTACATAGTCTCTTTTATTATACATTTTATACAAGGGCTTTTCTTGCTTTCATTTCGGAGAATGAATTTACTATCTTAATTTCAGACGCCAATTGGCTAGAAAAGCAAAGCCGGGGGAGGGGGAGGGAGGCAGGAAGATGAGTCACAACACTTTCCGCGTCCCGCCACGAGACGACTGTTCTACTGACCTTGGACCTTGGTCAAGGGCATCAGACTTACTGTATTTCAGAACTCATTGGGGTAGCCGGGTAGATCTTCGGTTTTACCTTGAATTTTAACTGTAATAGTTTTAAGACAAAATTCCTTCTATAGTCGGCGGCAAATCATTGGAAGCTTGGGATTTTTAGCTGTGTGAATTAATTTTTCAATCCACAAACTGGCAACGACGCTGGGCGAGGGGTGTAGAGGGGAGTGTACAGCTGTTTAGGGTCCAAGCTTCCAATGATATGCCGGCGAGTATAGTTTAAATATTTCTGCCCAATATTTAAATCAGTTTCTAAAAATTTGCCAAATTTATTATTTTTTTCTTTACAAAAATTGGTCAATTTAATGCCCCTCCAAAAGTCTTGAGTGTGCGGCTGCATACTTCGCACACCCCTTAGGCCGGCCCTGTATATATATATATATATATATATATATATATATATATATATATATATATATATATATATATATATATATATATATATATATATATATGTTCATATGTATTTATGTATGTGCTTATGTATTTAGCGTTATTTACACGATAAAGGGGGCAATTTTGAAGCAACAGGGTTGAAAAAAATAGGGTTGAAATTTTGTATCTAGGTAGTTTTGTATACTATCTTTGATTCGAATTGGTTGGGGGA
This sequence comes from Cynegetis impunctata, assembly GCA_030704885.1. Taxonomy (NCBI): domain Eukaryota; kingdom Metazoa; phylum Arthropoda; class Insecta; order Coleoptera; family Coccinellidae; genus Cynegetis; species Cynegetis impunctata. The sequence continues at coordinate 19,796 of JARQZK010000906.1, read as the reverse complement.
TTGATTCCGGGGAAAGAATTACACGATAAACGTTGCCATTTTTGAGTAATAGGGTGAAAAGTTTGTCTCCCCCCTGAGGGAGAAAGAAATCTTGTTCACATGATAAAGGGCTTCATTTTAGAGCAATAGGCTTGAAAGTTTGTGAGTAGGTAGTTTCGTATGATATATTGGATGGGATTGGTTTTGGTGTAAATTAGTTTCCCCCCAGAAAGGAAATAAATATTTTTCACACGATAGAATGCGCAATTATATTATATTTTATTTTATAGCAAAGACCATAGGGTTGAAACTTCGTAGGTAGATAGTTTCGTATGATATCTTGGATAGTATTTATTTCGATATGAATTGGTTGGTGGGTTAACCCCCAGATGAGGAAACAAAACTCGTTCACGCGATAGAAGGCGCAATTTTGTAGCAATAAGGTTGAAAGTTTGAAAGTAAGTAGTTTCGTATGATATCTTGGATGCGATTGGTTTTGGTACGAATTCGTTGAGGGGTTGACCCCCGGGACGGAAATAAATATTGTTTACACATTAGGGAGCGAAATTTTTTTTTTGGATTTTAAACAAAAATCATAATTGAATGAATGGATTTTTTAAATTGGATACGTTATGAAAACCTACTTTTCTATGCTCACTGCGATAGATTTTTTTTTTAGAGTAGGTTAGAAGAGTTTTTCGGAAGCTGGTCGAAACAACCCGAAATGTAATTCACATACAAGCTTAAAAAATAGAATTTTTTCTATTCACATTTTTGAAAATATAGATTCAACTAAATGCAAAAATATCACGATATCGGCATTATACTTAATTATTTGTATTACAAATAGCTTTATACGTACTTCAGTAATTTCACATTTGCTTCTATATCCAACCCTGAGTTCTATATTTAACAGTAAATAGGCTAGGCCGGTTCTAGCGCACTTTTGCTCATTTTTACATGTAAATTCCCATAAGGAAATCTAAGGTCCAAATTACCGAAAATGGTTCCCTTTTTGGTCATGCGCACTGGGTCGGATTCAACGGAATGGAAATGACTCCTTGTATATCAGAGTCAATGACCTTCCTGATTTATGTATGGTATAAATACCATTATTCATATTAAACTATGTAAGAGGAATATATACAAATCAATCTCTTCGTGGTTGGTAGCAGGAGATAGATACAAGGATGAAAATATAACTATTTATTTTTTTTAATGGTTACATAATAATTTTATTAATAATATAATAATTCTTAATTATGGTTAATCAGTATCCATCAATAGATCACCTTGAGACACGTTCGAAGGCACCCTATAATGCCCCCAAGGCAGCGTCTCATCTGTTCCAGGTATTAAATATCTTTTATCGTCTTTTGAGCTGAGTGCAATTTTCTGTTGTGTGATGGAATATACCTTGTGCTTATCGGCTCTTATTAAGTTTTCAGTTATAGTTACCTCCTTCCATGTATCAAGACATTTTTCATAATCTTCAAAAGTAATCTTTGTCCTCACAACTGATGATTTAACTCCTTTTGCTTTCTTCATAACACCGGCATTTTTAATAATATCATCTATCTCATTATCATCGTATCCCTCCCCCACCCACTGCTTCTTTTCTTTTTCTATATCTTCATGAGTCTTTAATACTTTCATAGTGTATAATTTTGAACGAAGTCCCACATAATTTGTCATAGGAGTTCCATTGTTCTCATCTTTCATCATACCCAATACTTTCATATTCACTTGAAGAATTCCATAAATATTATCAGATTGATAATCTGACGTGTCAAAACGGGCATAAAAATCACGTTTCATAACCTCATATGGATCTTTATGAAGCTCATAGATTAAACTATCAGTGTCCGTATAGATGGCGCTGCAGTCGCCCCCAAACTCGTTTGTCATATAATCATAATGAAAAGCATAAATGGTTGTTTTTGCCAAGTCGAGTATTGCCTGTCCAACATATATAGGTTTATTAAATAAGACTTCCATTTTTCTCACCTCAACAGCAACAAGATTTTCGTTGAATATTGTACAGTTCTTGAATTCGGGTTTAGAAATATATGCCTCGGCACCATACCGTCCAGACCATTCAGTTAGAAGACGCACGTTGACACGTTTACGTATATTCTCCATAGTTTTTCCTGTAACAATATAATATGTTAGCATAATTATGATAAAAAAGCATGAATGTAACTTACCGAAAACAGCATTATTCATAAGTTTGAATAAATTTTTCTCGAACTTGTTCTTTGCATTCTTTCGAAGTTCAGTGTTCAAATCAATATAGCTTTTAAGCCAAGGTGCTTGCTTGAACTTCAGGACTCTATGAATTTTTCTGAGTACCAGACCATGTTTAAGTGCCTGCTTCAATGCTTGATAATGAATAATATAATTTTTTTATGATGTAGTGTGGCCATCAGTTTTGAAGGTTCCCTTCTAGTCTCACGAGGTTTACAGGTCTTTGGACTAATATGTTCAGAGCAAAATGGTAGATCTTTGTGGAGATCATGTAATTCTTGAGGATAATCGAAATCCACCTCTAACATGTATCCTGTATCTGACTCATCTGGAATGGCGGTTACATCAATTTTAGTGTTAATCCATTCAAATCCTCCGTATGGGAGATATTGACTCATGGCCCAACCATACTGAAAAGAAAAAGCTATGAATTTTCAACTCAATTTAAGGAATAGTATATAATACCTGATTATTTATATCAAAGTACATCAAATACTTTGAACGTTTCGTTGGATCATAATTATTACAATATACGTTGTTTGCAGTAGCTCTTCTAAGACTACAAACTTGACTGAGGCCTCCACGTATGCCTCGTTCAACGAAGAGAAACATATCTGGATCTGTGAGAAGCTCTAATTCTTGCTTCGTATATTTCAACATCGCATCCCAGGTGAATCCAGGTAATGTGAAATAATGAGCAGGGTCAAGCTTATAGGTTTCAAGACAGCTCAATCGAAATTGTTCAAATACATCTGTCAGAAGAAGAATATCAGTCTTCATGTATAGGTCAACATATTCACCCAAGTTACTACAACTGAATTCATTCCAAACCAGTTGTGCCCTACGATACAATCTTTGAGGGCAGGGTTTATTTTCTAGATTATTATAGAAAGCCTCAATAGATGGTAAGCTTGTTTCACCAAATCTCGAAAATGCATCGAGGTAATCATATGGCATAACCACCTTCTTTGTTAGTAGTTTAAAGCGATTCTCATCTTATTCGGGAAACTGCGATCTCAGATTTGGATATTCAGTCAAGTATGTGGCTAGGTTATCTAGTGGGGAGTTCATAAATCGAAATGAATCAATGAAACGGAATTGAATTGACGTTTCATCAATGTGTTTAGTGAATGAAATATACTTTTCTTTAGTTATAGGTAGTAAATCAACTTTTCCTTGCATCCTAGTTGCAACATCCTCAATAATGAAATTAGCATCGTACCCACTGAGGTTATGAAACACCACAGAGATCACATGGCTATCTTTCAACTTTTGTTACAATATTCAGATTACCTGCGCTTTCAACTGTCACTTTAGATTTGTCTGCTATAATAATTTCATGTGTTTCACTTGTTTTCCTTGGATTTATCAGCCAATCTTTGTTTGCTGTCAAGTGTACACTAGCTCCGGAATCAATGAACCAGTCCGTTTTACTAAAGTTTTTTCCAGTTAAAAATACTGCGCTAAATGCATTTCCAGTATTTATTGTATTATATTCCTTTTTCAAACCAGGACACTTATTTTTATATTTATATAATACTAAATAAATAATTGCTTCGCCAAATTCGACTTCCTAAAATGCAGGCGGCCGAAGGCCGCATTTTGGCAAACTTACGAAGCCGAGATAAGGAGATCGGCCCCGAATCGCGGGGCCCGAAGGGCCCCGTCGATCGCCCACGTCCTTTCCGTAGTGCTTAGGCTACGTCTCGCCTCGATCCGAGACGCCGATTTTCGATATCGAACGTTTAAAGTTTGACGTTTCTCCAAAATTCGCGAAAACGGATGCATTCCGGACACTTAAGAACTATTTTCGCTTCACATGGACTTCAATTCACGTGACCGCCTTTCGAGCCGACAGTTGGACGGGTCGAATTCTATCGAGAAGTTTCGGCACGGCGGAGTATAGTAGTATTCTACCCATTCCGCACAAACTACAGGTTGACACTGAGCAGATGGCGCGCCCGTTCGACAGAGGCAGGGACGGGCTCAGCACTTGACGCGTCGCGTACCGTTCGACAGAGGCAGGGACAGGCTTTGCACTCATCGTGGTTTGGGAAACTATATTTTCATCGATCTATAGTTTTCACGGATCTATTTAATAGGCGGGGGAGCCTCTCACTAGTAATGACCTAATTGTTTACAATTGTAACATCGTATATCACCTTTGACATTTGATCTTGGTTGACTGTGGGAATTTTGACTTTTAGTATTGCCAACCTTGTTACTGTCAAATTTCTTTCCCCTATGAGATGATAGTTTACTGTTACTGCTGATAAAAGCATTTCCCGCGCCTGTTTTGTCATCCGCCATATCTAATAATTTTGTTTTTATAGAATCACTCGTCATTAATATTCCACTATGTTCAATAGCCATAATCATCGGTGAGAATCTATCAGGCAATCCTGCTAGGAGAAGAGATCCGATCCATTCTTCATCAATATTGAAACCAGTATTTCTCAACTTTTGCGCTGTTTCGATAATTTGATTGACATAAGACGCCATATTGTCCATGTCTTCTAATCTCGATGATATCAACAGCCTCAGCAAACTGATTCTTCTTGAAAATCCAGCATCATCGTACATTGTTTTGAGAGCAATCCATAGTTCTTTTGCGCTCTTTGTATATTTGATGTGAATAAACAAGCTTGGATCTATCATTAATATTAATTTCGCTCTTGCTTGAGCTACTTTCGCTGAATCGGTTTCCGTTCCATCGATCGTACCTTTTAATCCATCGAGTAGTAGGAAATTCTCAGCTGCGAATGCCCACTCAGAGTAGTTTTCTCTGCCTTTCAACTTAGACACGCTTTGTATGTAATTCTGCATTGTGCACTCCTACGTTCAATTCAATAATCACTTTATACTGGGCCCATAACCTATAGAGTTTTGTACAAGCGGTGATAAGAATTAATAGTGAACCAGAGTAATCAGCACAACACTTTGTAGTTATTTCTTTATTCTTTACTTTAGAATGATAACGAACTAACAAATATAACAGTACAACTTAATATGACTTAATTCAACAACGTCTAACTATAAAGTATAAACTAAACTTCTAACAGTAGTGGGGTATATTATATTCCACTCATACACAGAGGGCAGCACATCTTAATTTTGTTAATATAATTCAACAGAAATTACCAACCGCATATACTTCGAACCATGAATCCGACTAAGTCAATCGTTCACTATGAAAATTCACAAAACTCGCTTTTTCTCCGAAACTAATTTGAGTGCCCTACGTGCAGAATTTACCACCCTCATTTATCCTATCCCCTACTCATGCCTTATACAACCTGTACTTTATATTCGACCATCAGTCGCTTCTTAAATTTCAGTTTATGTACTCCTATCATGGAAAAGATAAATAGTGAAAACTGATGTCAAAAATACAAAAATAATTACTGCGTCTAATTTATAAAGACACTCACCTTGTAGACGAATCTGGAGAGAGCGAGCTCTTCACTAACCAACGAACCGAATTCAAAAAGGATTGTGCGTTTCTTTGTCAGACCTATGTTATGGCTTCGAACACCTCATAAGAGACAACAGTAACATATTTGTCTTATTTAAACAAGATGAGATGAATCTCAAACATGTTTTCGATGAACATGTGTCACCTGATATGTCCTTCAATGATTTCAAGACCATATGTTCGAAATGTTGGAATGATTCCAAGTATGGATTTCTCGTTATTGTCAAATATTTCGATTTAAATAATGGACGTTATCGACAGAATTTCGATAAATATATAAGGTTAGGAAATCTAGCCTTACAGCTGACCTGACAGCTGAGGGACAGCTAGCTGTTGTTTTGGAACAGAAAAACAACAGCTAGCTAGCTGTCCCTCAACTGTCAGGTCAGCTGAGGGACAGCTATCTGTTGTTTTGGAACAGAAAAACAACAGTTAGCTAGCTGTCCCTCAGCTGTCAGGTCAGCTGAGGGACAGCTATCTGTTGTTTTGGAACAGAAAAACAACAGCTAGCTGTCCCTCAGCTGACCTGACAGCTGAGGGACAGCTAGCTAGCTGTTGTTTTTTTGTTCCAAAACAACAGCTAGCTGTCCCTCAGCTGTCAGGTCAGCTGTAAGGCTAGATTTCCTAACCTTATATATTTATCGAAATTCTGTCGATAACGTTCATTATTTAAATCGAAATCTTTGACGATAACGAGAAATCCATACTTGGAATCATTCCAACATTTCGAACATATGGTCTTGAAATCATTGAAGGACATATCAGGTGACACATGTTCATCGAAAACATGTTTGAGATTCATCTCATCTTGTTTAAATAAGACAAATATGTTACTGTTGTCTCTTATGAGGTGTTCGAAGCCATAACATAGGTCTGACAAAGGAACGCACAATCGATAGCACGATGTCGCGAATACTAGTGTTCTTTCGTACTGAACGAAGTGATTTATGTAACAAAAATCAGTTAGATCAGTTGCAGCGATCTGTAAGTTAACCTCAAAACTTGATGTTTATATATATTTTAAATTTTTACACAGACAACCCTCTTTGGTGAAAATAATAATTAAAAACAAAAATTGCACCTGAAGATGGCAAACCAGAATATATTAAAACCTGTTCAATTATATGATCATGAATCAAACTATGTGTACACTGTACAAATCACCATCTTATGATGTTGAATGTGGTAAAAAAATTAAAAAAAGGAAAAAAACTGACGAGAATTTGAAGAAAAAACATGAAGATCTTTAAGATATCAAGCTCAGATACTACAAAAAAAAAGAAGAGAAGTTTGAAACAAGGGAAAAAAGAAAATAACAAATTTTAAAGATAAAAGAGCAATTGGCCCAAATGGAACAAAAATGCTTAAACTTACTTGAAGAATATTTTGGCTGTTCCTCTGATAAATAGACTAATATGAGATTTAACAGTTAATTAATCTATAAATAGAAATTATGTTCCTAGAATCAAATATTTGTTAATTTATGTTTGTTGATTAAAAATATTTGTTCTTATTTATTGTGGAGAGAAAAATTCATTTATTTTGTTTTCATTTGCATGATAATATAATTTTCATACTTATGTGATATTTTTGTTTGTGTAGAAAGAAATATTGGTAATTTTTTGTTTGTCGATTAAAAATATTTGTTCTTATGTATTGTGGAAAAAAAAATTCATTTATTTTGTTTTCATTTGCATGATAATATAATTTTCATACTTTGTCAATGTGATATTTTTGTTTGTGTAAAAAGAAATATTTGTTATTTTTTTATTCAAAATATTTGTTCTTATGTATTGTGGAGAGAAAAATCCATTTATTATATTTTCATTTGCACGATAATATAATTTTCATACTTCATCAATGTGATATTTTTTTTTGGTGTTTATTTTTTAAAAATTATTTTTGAAGTACATATTATTTATATAACCATATATCTTAAAAATAAAGAACAGTTTTTACACCAGAGTTATTGAAAGCCAAAAGATCTCTGAATATATAAGTTATAATTTTTATGTTTGAATGAAATACTACTGTTGAAGAATTAAGATATTCTTGAGAAAGCATGGGAATGATTGAATTAATTTGAATACATCTAAGTTGTTGCACAAATAAACATTTTATCTAACTCTCAAGAAACGATTTTAATACATTTAACTGTGAAAGTACAAAAAATGAAATATCCTAAATTTAATTGTATAAATTTCTGAATAGTTCTCTTCTTGTTAATCCTTAAATCTCTCCAAGGGTATCGTCCTCGTCCAACTGTTGACATTCATCATCTGTAATTGTATGTTCTTCCACATCCGCAATATCAAGTAGGTCATCCCAACTTATGCATAAATTATGGAGCACTACTGCAGCAACCACTGCAATTACAATAAATGTAATGTCCTTATTTGAGAAAGAAGTCAAACGTCTATATCTCCCTTTCAAAAGGCCAAATGCATGTTCTACCACAATTCTTTTCCTTGATAATCGTACATTAAAGTTTTTTTGATAATTTGACAAATTTCCATTGTCTTTAAATGAAGGGACTAGCCAGGAAACAGATGCTGGATAAGTAGTATCCGCTAAGAAATAATAAGGCTTTAATTTATTTCCTTGATGAAGATAACTGAAAATGGGTGATTTTTTTCAGAACCCTGGCATCATGAACACTTCCTGGTTCGCCAACATGAATGTCAAGAATTTTTTTTTTGTTATCAACGATACCTTGCAAAATTATGCTATGGAATCCTTTTCTATTATAATAGTCTTCTTGATTTTCTTTTGGCCTGTTAATTTTAATATGGGTTCCATCTATAGCTGCAAGGGTATTAGGAAAACCATTATCAACTTCAAAAGCATTGGAAATAGAAATAAAATTATTTCTTTCTGGCTATTTTACATAATCTCCAGCCATATTTTTCAAAATATTGATTACCGTAGAAACAGTGTGATGGCAGGCACTTCGAGTAATATTGAACTTATCTGCAACTTCTCTAAATGTATTGGTATTTGCTAGGTAATGTAAAGTTACCTATATGAACTGCTTTTGCTTTTCCAATTTCTGGCCATCCCCCACTATAGGATTTTCCCAAGTCAATCAAATCACATAGTCTATTCACAGAAGATCTACTCATTCGGAAGTTACTTTTATAATCAAGATCCGAATATAAGGACACTGTATTTTCAAAATAGGTCTCAACCCTAGCATGTCTTTCACGGAATTTGAACTTTTCCTCACTAGCTTCACTACTCGAACTACTACTACTACTAGAGCTTAAAAACTGAATGGGCTTTATAAGGGAATCTAATATTAATTTTTTTTCCATTTCGTTACTTTTTCTTGTTCTACAATAAATAACCAACATAACCTCTCGAAAACGTCTTTATGGCGATGATGAAAGTGAGCGCGTTCTTTCGGGCATTCAGTGAATGAATGTTTTCTGATTGCAAAATCACTTTCACTTCAATCACATCAGTTGTATCAGTTCGAAAGAACACTAGTAGTGTAGTTCATGGACCGAGTCGCAGAGGGGCAAGGGCAAGGGGGTCTTGCTAGTTTATAAATTCTGAATCTATGAGCAATGAATCCTTTTTGAATTCGGTTCGTTGGTTAGTGAAGAGCTCGCTCTCTCCAGATTCGTCTACAAGGTGAGTGTCTTTATAAATTAGACGCAGTAATTATTTTTGTATTTTTGACATCAGTTTTCACTATTTATCTTTTCCATGATAGGAGTACATAAACTGAAATTTAAGAAGCGACTGATGGTCGAATATAAAGTACAGGTTGTATAAGGCATGAGTAGGGGATAGGATAAATGAGGGTAGTAAATTCTGCACGTAGGGCACTCAAATTTTGGTATATGTTAGAAAAGGTTAGGAATCGACAGGGCGTTACTTTGGGGGTATTTTTTCGTTTATTTTTAGCCTAAAATTGGTAGTTTCGGAGAAAAAGCAAGTTTTGTGAATTTTCATAGTGAACGATTGACTTAGTCGGATTCATGATTGTATATGAGGTTGGTAATTTCTGCTAACAAGATGAAAATGTTTTCATATAATATTATAGTAAAACGTGAAATTAGATAAGCAATTACTTTCATGAGATGTTTTTTTTTTCATTCCATTTTTTTTTTTTAGAACGAGTAGTTTATGGTAATAGGTAGTACATTTTTAATGAATTTTTAGACTTAGACGAAATTTTGAGCTCGTACTACAGGGTTTACTAGGGTTTTGTAAATTATTCTTGTAGGGTGTCTAATATATTATAAAATAATGTGACAAATACGCTGGGGGATACTTTAGGGTGCTTTTTTTTCTGTCATAAAATTCTAGTTATCATTTTCTCGATAAGAGTGCAGCGAACATGAGCTGAGTGATAGAAACGGATGCTGGTGAAATATAGAATACGTTGATTAGGTGGAGGGGTTAGTATGAGGGTAGCAAATTCTGCACGTAGGGCACTCAAATTCTGATACATGTTAGAAAAGGCGAGGAATCGACAGAGGGTTACTTTGGGGGTATTTTTTCGTTTATTTTTAGCCTAAAATTGGTAGTTTCGGAGAAAAAACGAATTTTGTGAATTTTCATAGTGAATGATTGACTTAGACGGATTCACGGTTCGAAATATATGAGGTTGGTAATTTATGCTAACAAGATGAAAATGTTTTTGATATATTGTAGTGAAACGCTAAAATAGATGACATTTCATTTTATTTTTTATCTAGAACGAGTAGTTTATGAGATACATAAAGTTAGCTCACCAACTTTTGAATTTTGAAATTCTAACAACGGCATCGTTTGCCGTTTGAAAGCCGTGAAAGAATTTTTTTTGCCGCGCTTAATTTGAAAAAGTTACGGGGTGGTGCGCTAACTTTACATAAAGTTAGCTCACCACCCTATGTAAATATAAATATTTTTAAATTCAAACGACGACATCGTTTGCCGTACGTTTGCCGTTCCAAAGCCGTGAAAGAATTTCTTTTGCCGCGCTCAATTTGAAAGAGCTACAGGGTGGTGAGCTAACTTTACAAAAGTCAAATCTCCACCCTGTATGAATTTTGAAATTCTAACAACGGCATCGTTTGCCGTACGTTTGCCGTTTCAAAGCCGTGAAAGAATATTTTTTGCCGCGCTCAATTTGAAAGAGCTACAGGGTGGTGAGCTAACTTTACAAAAGTCAAATCTCCACCCTGTATGAATTTTGAAATTCTAACAACGGCATCGTTTGCCGTTTCAAAGCCGTGAAAGAATATTTTTTGCCGCGCTCAATTTGAAAGAGCTACAGGGTGGTGAGCTAACTTTACAAAAGTCAAATCTCCACCCTGTATGAATTTTGAAATTCTAACAACGGCATCGTTTGCCGTACGTTTGGCGTTTCAAAGCCGTGAAAGAATTTCTTTTGCCGCGCTTAATTTAAAAAAGTTACGGGGTGGTGCGCTAACTTTACATAAAGTTAGCTCACCACCCTATGTAAATATAAATATTTTTGAATTCAAACGACGGCATCGTTTGCCGTTTCAAAGCCGTGAAAGAATAATTTTTGCCGCGCTCAATTTGAAAGAGCTACCGGGTGGTGAGCTAACTTTACAAAAGTCAAAACACCACCCTGTATAAATTTTGAAATTCGAACAACGGCATCGTTTGCCTTACGTTTGCCGTTTCAAAGCCTTGAAAAAAGTTTTTTTGCCGCGCTTAATTTGAAATAGCTACAGTGTGGTGAGCAGTCTGAGTTACACAGCATTAACAACCGTTCTCTGGGTAACTCCGACCATTTTGTCCTTGTAGTTTTTGTGTCTGGCATGATAGGAATATGTTTGCTGGTTTTTTAAAATCAAGGCTTTTAATATTTAATTTGATGTTTCCTCATGTTGACAGTTTTTCAAAATTTTACCCATCAGCTTCTCCGTTTTTCATTTACGCTTTCAAAATTTACATAATCTCATGTTAGTAGTATTTTTAGCCTGGTTGTAAATGCTGTGTAACTGAGTTCAACAATTATTCTGACTGCAACCTCAAAATATATATATATATATATATATATATATATATATATATATATATATATATATATATATATATATATATATATATATATATATATATATATATATATATATATATATATATATATATATGTATATTGTAAATAATTCTTTTATTGGGTTTTCTGGTTCAGTTTAAAACGGAAATGATGTTGAAATTGTTCTAATAACGTTTCGGTTACTATTTTAACCTTTATCAAATTTACATAATATGTCATGTCATCGCATAAACATATCATAAACCACATTCACAAAATTTAAACTTGACAGAAACGAACAATTATAGTTTTACTTTTCACTTTGAGATCTTTTAACACTTAAATAAAACGATCATATCTCTAATGCACGTTGTACCTATATATATATATATATATATATATATATATATATATATATATATATATATATATATATATATATATATATATATATATATATATATATATATATATATATATATATATATATATATATATATATATATATATATGAAGTAAGATCTTAGATGTTGGGGAATCTTTTTCTTCCAATTTTTATTATAGATTGTACCTTTTGTGTCGACAAAGTTAACATGTCATTGTATTACAAACAAAACAATGTTGAGAGAGCCTTGTTTTTTCTGGAGTTACCAGCTAAAGTCGTAGTATCGTAAGTCTACTTTGTGTACAGTTTTCTTGATGTTTCAACTTTGTAATTTTTATAGTAAGCTCCTGAGATGTCTGCAATAGTAGACGAAATATAGAGCCTTTAGTACAGATTGACTGGTTATTGGAGACGCCCCCTTTTTTAGTCGGAATACCCTAAATTTAGAAAGAATATTGTTCTTAACGACTATTACTCCGTTACTTTCAAACTATATCTATATATATATATATATATATATATATATAGATAAATCTAACTTGATATATATATATATATATATATATATATATATATATATATATATACAGTTACCGTTCTATATGTATGGTATATATATTTATATATATATATATATATATATATATATATATATATATATATATATTAATTCTCAGTCTATGGTGAGCTAATTTTGTCTCTACTCTAAATAACCAGTTATTGGAATGTGACTAGGCTCTAATGTTGCGGTAGTTATTCCTCTACAAATCCATGAACGACCTGATAATGAACGACCCATGTTGATTCAAATATTTTGTCTATATATTGATAAAACACAACACTTTTCATTCTCAGCGTGTGGTGAGCTTACTTTAATTATTATCTTACATCAAAAATAATTGAGTTATTACAACGCTACTAGGCTTAACATTTGCAGCAGATATTCCTATACAAAGCACGAGCACAATGATGAGTGACCCTTGTTGATGCAATTCTTTTCTCCATTAGTCTGTAAAAGCAACACTTTTTAGTCTCATTTTCACCGAAAATACTTACTATTGCAGCGTATCGCAAAAAATCAGTCAACGGAAGTAGTTTTTCTATCCGTCTTAGACCTCGTAGAACACGATTTTCGAAAATGTTTCTTGTCTGATACCTATAGGTATGTATATATAAATTTGTGCATATTAGCATCTTCAGCGGCTCCTATCGAGTCACCCTGAATTTGGTACCTGTGATTGTTTTTGTTGCAGAAGGAGAGCTGCAACCGCCGCCATTTTTTTCTATCTGACATGTTTTTTTCATCTGACATGTTTCATTTTGAAACTTATCATATGATGATGTAATCTCCACTTAATAATTTTGTTCGCCTAGCTTGGCAGGAGGAGAAAAATTTCTGAAAAATTTGAAGGTTTTTATTAGGGTTGCCAACCCTCCCGGACTACCCGGGAGACTCCGGTAATAATGGTTATCCTCCCGACCTCCCGGGTTACAATTATTTCTCCAGTTTTTCTGAAATTATACATTACCTTCGCTCTAACAAAACTTCGATCTTTAATGATTATGATTTTATGGTGAAAAACGTAAAATACAAGCAACTGCTCGAAAGCAAAGTAAGTATAAATTTAAAATTAATTGACAATTTCTTACACCCCACCCCCCTTCGTGAGTTGGCAACCCCAGTTGTCATTGGTAACTGTCACAATAACTTCCATATTAATATACGTCCCGAGCCTCTCCAGCAGTTCGCATCACATGAAATCAGCTGAAAATTAGTTCATATTTTTCAATTTATTCCCTTTTAAAGTACCTAGGTATATCGTGCGAAGTACGCGAATAAAAATTTATTATATATATATATATATATATATATATATATATATATATATATATATATATATATATATATATATATATATATATATATATATATATATATATATATATATATATATATATATATATATCAATTCATGAATTTATTGGTTGTTATAGGTGTATTGAAATTGAAACAAACTCAAATAGTTAGTACGTTTCGGAGGTCTTTCCTCCTTCTTCAGCAATTAAAAGAGCATATATATTGTCTGTAACAAAAATAAAACAAGTAGTACAAAATTTCCTCACAAATAACAACTTATAAATACCTATTCAAATGATAAAATGATTTTTATTTAAGACAAAACTGCAGTTTTCACGTCTTTTGGCGTTTCTCGGTCGTGTGTCAATGTCAGTGTTGTCTTTGTTATTGTCGTGTCATTGAGTATGTTCTTTTTCTTCCTATGTGTTTGGTCTCGTTAGTATTGGTAGATATGTGTGACTTAGTTGTTTTACGTCCTGTCTGTCGTTTACTGTGTTATCCAAGTTCCATTGTATATATAGCATTTCCCAGAATTCTCTTTGTTTTTGTTTGGGTTCTATTCTCAAAATTTCTGCTTCTTCGTAGTTAAAGGTGTGTTTCGTTGTTGTCTGATGTTTGTTAAGTGCAGTTGTCGCGTTTTTGGTGTATCTATGTGCATTTAATCTATCCTGTAGTCGTTGTGATGTTTGTCCTATGTATTCTTTGTTGCAGTCCTTACATGGTATGCTATATACAACATTAGATTTTTTTGATTTTGGGGTTGCTGTTTTCAGTTTATTATAAGTTCCTTTCACTTGATTTATCGGTTTATGTATGACTTGCATGTTATATGGAGCTATTATATTTCCTATTTGATGTGACACTCCATTTGTAAACGGTATGGAAATCCGTAGTTTATGTTCTTGTGTTTCTTGTTGTCTTGTTCTTGTGTTATATATTTTATCAACTCGTTGTTTTATTAAGCCTTCTACCATTGTTCTGGGGAAATTCTTTCATGTAGTATAGTTTTTAATTTAGTTATTATATGTGGCCTAAGTGGTGGTGATGTTAACTTCAGTGCTCGATCTATGTATCCAATTGCAGTGCCCTTTTTTTGGGAGATATGGTGGTCCCAAAAAAAGGGTACTGCAATTGGATACATAGATCGAGCACTGAAGTTAACATCACCACCACTTAGGCCACATATAATAACTAAATTAAAAACTATACTACATAAAAACAATTTCCCCAGAACAATGGTAGAAGGCTTAATAAAACAACGAGTTGATAAAATATATAACACAAGAACAAGACAACAAGAAACACAAGAACATAAACTACGGATTTCCATACCGTTTACAAATGGAGTGTCACATTAAATAGGAAATATAATAGCTCCATATAACATGCAAGTCATACATAAACCGATAAATCAAGTGAAAGGAACTTATAATAAACTGAAAACAGCAACCCCAAAATCAAAAAAATCTAATGTTGTATATAGCATACCATGTAAGGACTGCAACAAAGAATACATAGGACAAACATCACAACGACTACAGGACAGATTAAATGCACATAAATACACCAAAAACGCGACAACTGCACTTAACAAACATCAGACAACAACGAAACACACCTTTAACTACGAAGAAGCAGAAATTTTGAGAATAGAACCCAAACAAAAACAAAGAGAATTCTGGGAAATGCTATATATACAATGGAACTTGGATAACACAGTAAACGACAGACAGGACGTAAAACAACTAAGTCACACATATCTACCAATACTAACGAGACCAAACACATAGGAAGAAAAAGAACATACTCAATGACACGACAATAACAAAGACAACACTGACATTGACACACGACCGAGAAACGTCAAAAGACGTGAAAACTGCAGTTTTGTCTTAAATAAAAATCATTTTATCATTTGAATAGGTATTTATAAGTTGTTATTTGTGAGGAAATTTTGTACTACTTGTTTTATTTTTGTTACAGACAATATATATGCTCTTTTAATTGCTGAAGAAGGAGGAAAGACCTCCGAAACGTACTAACTATTTGAGTTTGTTTCAATTTCAATACACCTATAACAACCAATAAATTCATGAATTGATATAGTAGATAAAGATAGGTAACAAAGAAGTTGTTTATTTATAAATATATATATATATATATATATATATATATATATATATATATATATATATATATATATATATATATATTAGGTATATCATCCAAAAGATTTCGACGCTCAAATTCCAAAATTAATATATAACTTTACAAAGAGTTAGCTCACCACCCTGTAGCTATTTTGAATAAAGCGCGATAAAAGAAATTCTTTCACGGCTTTGAAACGGCAAACGTACGGCAAACGATGCCGTTGTTGGAATTTCAAAATTCATACAGGGTGGTAAGTTGACTTTTGTAAAGTTAGCTCACCACCCTGTAGCTATTTTAAATTAAGCACGGCAAAAGAAATTCTTTCACGGCTTTGAAACGGCAAACGTACGGCAAACGATGCCGTCGTTTGAATTCAAAAATATTTATATTTACATAGGGTGGTGAGCTAACTTTATGTAAAGTTAGCGCATCACCCTGTAACTTTTTTAAACTAAGCGCGGCAAAAGAAATTCTTTCACGGCTTTGGAACGGCAAACGTACGGCAAACGATGCCGTTGTTAGAATTTCAAAATTCATACAGGGTGGAGAGTTGACTTTTGTAAAGTTAGCTCACCACCCTGTAGCTCTTTCAAATTGAGCGCGGCAAAAGAAATTCTTTCACGGCTTTGGAACGGCAAACGTACGGCAAACGATGTCGTCGTTTGAATTTAAAAATATTTATATTTACATAGGGTGGTGAGCTAACTTTATGTAAAGTGAGCGCACCACCCTGTAACTTTTTCAAATTAAGCGCGGAAAAAAAAATTCTTTCACGGCTTTCAAACGGCAAACGTACGGCAAACGATGCCGTTGTTAGAATTTCAAAATTCAAAAGTTGGTGAGCTAACTTTATGTATCTTAGTTTATGGTATAATACAATTTAACACGTTCGCGGAGTCACGCTCATATTGTGTTGCTATGCAGTTATCAGTGAGACGGCACATTTAACGGGTGTTTTTAGGTGCTGTAGGCATATCTGATAAGCGCAATGTTTTTCCGCATTAAAGTAATAATAAATTTTGAAGTTATTTGTTATGAAACATTGAAATTGCGTATAAACGCAGTTTGGCTCCTGGGAGTCGGTTGTCCTATTCAAGCCGGCAGCGAACGTCGTAATGAATTTTCGGACTTAGACGAAATTTAGAGCTCGAACTACAAGGTTTACTAGGATTTTGTAAATTATTCTTGTAGGGTGCCTAATATATTATAAAAGAATGTGACAAATGCACTGGGGGCTACTTCAGGGGTTTTCGATTTTTATATTGTTTATGATAAGAGTACAAAAGCTGAATATTAGAAGCTACTGATATATGTTGTGTGTGAATATAGGGTTAGTTGTATAAGGTAGAAGTGGGGTTAGTAAATGAGGATGGTAAATTATGCACGTATGGAGCTCATTCTTTGGTATATGATTGAGAGTCGATTGAAGTTACTTTGGGGGGGGGGTATTTTATTTTTATTATTTGTCTAGGAAGAGTAGTTTCTGACATATTCAGATTTTTATTATTTTGTGTAGACTTAGAAAAATTTTATCCAAAGTTGGACATGTAATTTTTTTATTATGAGTGTGAATTATTCATTAGGGTGTTTATATTATAATATGTTATGGATCGTCAAAAAGTCCATAAGGGGTGGCTGAGAGTCTGCGGAAACGTTATTTTTACTCTAAAATTTGTCGTTTCTGAGATATTTAGATTTCTATACTTTGTAGACTTATTTAGAATAGTAGAAAATTTTCGTTCAAAGTTTGGACTTGTAAAAATTTTTATTATGAGGGTGAATTATTTATTAAGGTGTTTATATTATAATATGTTATGGAACGTCAAAAGGTCACTAAGGGGTGTCAGAGAGTCTGCGGAAACGTATCGTTTCTGAGATATTGAGATTTTTATGCTTTTATGTTGACTTAAAAAAAACCACTTTTTTTGGAATACCTCGAAAACATGAAAAAATATTCCAACACAAATTGTAGATATTAAAATTTTCTACAAAATTGTTTCTGATCACTTTTGACCTATTTGCAATAGAAACCGAGATATTTGCAAAATAAATTATATAAATTAATACGCGCCACCTATTGACTAATAGTATAAGTGACACACTTCGAATAATTTTCTATAGAAATCATTATTGCAATTCACCTGCTTTCTTGTGTACTGAAAATCTGAAAACATTGGATTGCCTGGTGTATTTCTCCGAGAGTTATTGGCGGGAGATATCTGTCTGAGATATCAACGACGATTCATGCACTTGTAAGTTTTCCTAATACCGTTAGAATAATATATGAAATACTGAATTCATATATTATCGTACGGGCATATCTGAGACAGATGAAAACTTGTTTATTTTGAATGAAAAATGATGATAAAAATTATATTTAAAGATGAATTTTCAGTTTCCTGAAAAAAATGATATTTCTTTTTTTGAGACAGTCAGTTTATTTGCCTATCAGATATATGTAGACCCCGGTTATATATATATATATATATATATATATATATATATATATATATATATATATATATATATATATATATATATATATATATATATATATATATAATATATATATATATATTCATATATATATATATAAATATATAAAAATATAAAAATAAATATATATATATATATATAAATATATATATATATATATATATATATATATATAAATATATATATATATATATATATATATATATATATATAAATATATAAATATATATATATATATATATATATATATATATATATATATATATATATATATATATATATATATATATATATATATATATATATATATATATTTATATAATAAATATATATATATATATATATATATATATATCTATTATATATATATATATATATATATTTATATTTTTATATATATATATATATATATATATATATAATATATATATATATATATATATATATATATATACATATATAAATATATATATATATATATATATATATATATATATATATATATATATATATAATATATATATATATATATATAGGGTGATTCACGGTGGATGGCACATTAGACGTTTCTGGTGAACCATACAACGGATCACTCTGAAAATTCAGTGGAGGACATAGTTGGACATTCTCTACCCAACTAAAATATTTTCGGTAATGCGGTGTTGCCACTTCTATTAGAAAGTAGTATTTCAAATATTTTCCTATACCTATCTGTTACCGTTTTCGAAATAAAAATTATTTTTTTTTCGTCGGAAATCGAGACCTCTAAAAACTCTGATATCTTTGAGCTAAGAAATACAACGATATCGAAATAACGGTTTAAGTTTGCTGATACTTGGGGGCTTCCTACACTTCAGCCTAATCTCCGTTATTTCAATACAGGGTGGTCAAAAAATACAGTTATTTTGTTAGCTTGAAAAAGTGACTGTAAGTTGTTCATTTCAAATGGAATACCCTGTATAATATTGAAAATTCGAAAAGCTGCTAGAATTTCTGTTTTATCTATGTATATCATACCTATACCTAACTAGTCAAGTTTCGGACTTATGAGCACTTATTCGTGAAAATGTTCCTTGAATATGGTATCCCCTTAGTATTTGCTAAGCATGTCATGATTACTATTTGACAGTAACGTTGTGACAATCTACTAATAATATCGACTCTTTCATCTCTTCAGAAGTTGGAAATACTTCAGAAACGA